>JARHVA010006490.1:400000-437500 GCA_037957365.1 Torreya grandis | reverse complement strand
GGCCTAAATATTGATGAACACTTCATTGTGTGAGATATGTTTTGATCAATTCATATTGTAATGGTTGTTATGCTAAAGACTGTCGTATCATAAACGATGTTTTTCAATAAAATTTGATTTATTTATTTATTAAGACGACTCTTTCTTAAAAGAATCACAAATCTTTGTTTAATATTTAGATTATTTTCTTAATTTAGGATTTAATTTAATTAGTATGTTCAATTAAGAATATTTTGATTTTATTATTTCGGTGCTTTGATAATTTTTAGTCTTAGATTATTTTACTTAAGTTGATAGTTTTGATTTTATATTTTTAATAAACTTAAGTTATATTATTTGATTTATTAATTGCCTTTAGTCTTCAGGATAGATTTAGTTATCTTTATTTATTTGTTTAGTTTAATTAGATTTATTAGATTTTTCTTAGTTCTATTGTGACTTGCTCTTATTATAATTATTTTATTGCATTAGATTAATGTTGTTTTTCTTTCTATTTGTTTTTTTTTAATCTTTTTTTAGATTTATTTTTTAGATCTCTTTGGAATGTTAGTTGTTATATCTATCTCTTTCTTTGGTTATCATTTTTGTCTTTTATTTTTATGTTTTCTCTCTTTTTGTTTCTTTTCAATAGACCTTATTTGATTCAAGCATACATTTATTATATTACTTATTAATTCATAAATATTCATAAGGAACATAAATCTTTCCTTTAAGAGTTTATCAAATTCATAGGTATTCTGTATCAGATAGGATTGATTACATAATCATATCTATTTATTTATTTCAAAGAGAAAAACTGATTTATAAATTAATAATAAAGTGTTGTTAAGGATTTGGAATACTTATTATTATCCTAGATCATTAAAAAAAACCCTTTACACATCTTTTAGATCTCTTTCAATCTTTTAGACCAAACTATTAAACTGGTATGATTTCATTTTAACCTTCACAATAGCTGAAAGGGATGATTCATTATTGTAATAAAATTTAATTATCAACAAGTTGTAATGTTAAATAGGAGATATTTTCACTTTTATGAAATTTTATATACCATAAGGACATAAGGAGACCTTGGAAAAGTATTGAATGACCCAACATAACCTCCTAGACCATGTAATACTTTTGGACTAACTTGATATGCCATGGAAGTAATTAAAAAATCACATGACTAGAATAAGCCATTAAATTAAACTTGACAAAATTAAATTAATATTTTCTAAACATGAATTACAAAGGGGGTTTCAAGGTGATCACTCAATGTGGAGGCTTGGTTGACAAATTATATTGTGAGAACCCCTCACAGACTAGATTGACATCAATTGAAGGAAATTTTGGTGTTATCCTTTAATACATCATCCTTTGGAGGAAAAAAATAAATAAATAATGGTAGCTCCAAATGAATCTCAACTAGTACAATCAATCCAAGTTCCTCAAATAAAAAAAAATAGTATGTATCATCACTCATAAAATCAAATGCTTCTTGTGTACATTCATATAAGTCTTGTCAAGTTCATGGTTTTCATAGTTTCTCCCAAAGTGGCCCTCAATAAATATAATATCAACCTTACCAAGGTAATAAACAACCTTATGTGCCATCCCCCATACCAAATCAACCTCATTAGTATCCTACTCATTCCCCTAGTCAACTTTCTCAAAATCATTTCACCTTTATTCCTAATCTCTTGGAATTAAAATAAACTATTACAAGTTTATAAATGAAAATGATGAAAATTGATAAAGAGAGGGATCTTGGCTTTCTTATCTCTAATATTTCTAGTAAAAATGAGAAGACTTAAATGATGAAGAATCTTTTGCATTCCATTAAGAATGGGTGGGTAGTTATTGAGAAAGAAAGCCATCATCTACTAATATATGATGCGATGGAGATAAGAAGTCTGATCCAATCTCTCAAAAATGGATTGATACTTGAAGAGAGGTACAAAATTCAATGACTTCAGCCTTTTATTCCTCCCTTCTACCCCAAGTCAACCTTTATTTTCTCCAAATCTCTTCCAAGCTATAATACAAGATCAAAATAAGGTCAATGGATCTATTAATAGGTCCACTAGATTTAATATTCCAAGTTGGAAGACTTTTCCTCCCAAAGAAAAAAATATATCTACTCCAACTCCATTCACCCTTCCTTAAGATCCTAAGACCATTCCACCTTGGAGGCCTTCTTAGACCATGAATCCTGATTATGTCATGCCTATCCTAGATAATGAATCTTATCCTATACCTATCCAAAGTTAAGAGAGAGAATGAGTTGTAAAATTCAAACCAAAAGGTATTTTAAGTTGGAAGGAGGTCCTGCATATGAAATCTCAAGATAAACATGTAATAATAATGTTGGAATTCAAGTCAAATAAACCTAAAAGCCTATCAAGTCCTTTATCTACCATTCATGTAGCAGTTGTCCAAGAAGTATCCAATTATCCTAGTTATCCTAAATTACCAAGTTATAAGGATACTTTATCAAGATTTAAGCTATATAATCAAGTTTATTTCCCTCCCACTCTCTCCTTCTATGAAGGAAAATCAAGTAAATTGAGAGAAGAATGTAAACATTCAATTGAGAAGGGGAATTTGTTAAGAAAGAAAGATGAGATTGCTATCTTAGAGAGGGAAGATGTTGCATCTATAGGTAAAACTCAAGAAGGATTTATAGAGAGTGATTTTAGTGATCATGAATAATAGATCATAATTAGAACTCCCATTGGTGGAGAATAAAACAAATCATATTTCAATAATGAGTAGAAGTTTCTAACATTTAGACAATAGTTGGAGAACTCTCTAGAGGTCATAAATGATCAAGTGGATCAGATTGATTTCTATGGATTTGAAATTGATGAATAATAAATCAAATTAGGATTTATTGAATAATAAAAACATGAGGTTTTATATCTCAAGTGGGAAACTGAGCTTCCATTCTTTATGGAGGAGGATAAAAATTAGTCTAGTATTAATGAAGGAAAGGACAATCATGTAGCAATTGAACAAATTGTAACTAAACCTAAGTTGATAGATCTTAAAGAAGATAACTTGTAACCATTCCATGATATTTTTAATGATTTTGAAGAGTTTAATCAGCATGTTATTCTTCAAGACAAAGTTAAGGTTAATATTGAAGTTGACATGATTTCATGTACTGAATACAAATCTACCTCTTGGGGAAGAGTTAATTTTTTTGTTCTAATTTAGATGGTAACACCATAACCTATGAGTATAATGATAATGATTTTGCTTTGGTAAATGATCATGGTCAAGAAATACATGAAAAATATCTTGAAGAAAATATCATGATTGATGATGTTATTGAACCTTAGAGACAAGTACAAGAAAGTTTTGAATACATGTGGAAATCATACTTAGACATGTTCAATGAGTTTGATGAGCTTGGTAAGCTATAACCATAAAAATAATTTGTTTATGAAGAGTTCAAGGTTCTTATCAAGCCAATAAGTTTGATCAAAAATCACAAAGAGGTTCAAGTTGATGATGTGGAAGTATATGATGAGTATGACAATCTTCAAGATGAGTAAGAGGAAAATATACTAGTTGGACAAGAAGAAAGTGATCTTGAAGATTTCTTTGATAATATGACAAGTATTATCTATAAAAATGACAACTCTCTAATTAAAAGTTTTCAATAGATCAAGAAGGAGAATACTATTGATGAGGTAAGAATGGTATTATTTAGGACAAATAGCCAAGCTTGGGGTGAGTATTATTTTATCCTTAACTCACATAGTCAACTCATGGATATGGGAATGAATCAAGAAGGTCTAATTGATAGCCATGGAGGTATTGAGAGAATTGTAATCATGTTGGCAAGCAAGAAGCATGATCCATAAAATTATAAAAAGGGTAGTTTATTCAAAAATACATATCATTTCATGAGGAACATGATCTAAGAATATTTTCATTTGATCTTTGAGAATGAAGATATGGAGGTTAGTTGTACCTAGTAGGTTGCTTTTGATTTTTTTTCCTAAGTGCTTTGGTATAAGTGTGTGTCTTGTTTAATATAGTTTCCTTTACCTTATGTGTGTTTAGAGGTAAAGTCAACTATCTTGTATTTTTTAAGGCCCATTTTTAGGTCTAACTTTGAGTGAGAGATGACTCCATTCCCAATTGATGGACTAGGCAACTAGTGTAATATGCTTAATAAGCAAGCATCCTGAAGAGACTGCCAAAGATGTTAGCCAATTTTTGGATACCATTAGAGGGGTTCACAAGAAAATTTGTCAACCAAGCCTCCACATTGAGTGATCACCTTTAAAATACCCTTTTTAATTCATTTTTAGAAAACATTAAGGTAATTTTGACAAGTTTAAGGTAATGGCTTATTCTAGTCTTTTGTTTGTTTAAGTCATGTCATGGTATATCAAGTTCATCTGAAAGTATTAGGTGGCCTAGGAGGTGTTTTAAGTCATGTAATAATTTTCCAAGGTCTCCTTATGTCCTTATGCTATGTAAAGTGTCATAAAAGTGAGAATATCTCCTCTTTAATGTTACAACTCCATTTGAAAATATTATTTGATCATTTTGTAATGTTCCAATGGAAGTTTTGTAAGAAATGATGAGTAATTTATAGGTATAAATTGTTAGTACATCACTTATGATCTTTAAAATAATGAATATGCTCCAATAATACCTATCATATTAGTTTAATGAGGTTTACAAAGTAGATATGGAAGTTATAATGGAAAAGAAAGATATTTTAAGGATGGTTGCAAGTTTTCCATGTGAATTTTCACTCTCAATCATGACCATGTCTCCATATACCATCTAAAAGACAAAATAAATTATTTATAGGAAGTTATAGGTGCACTCAAGGTAGAAAATACTTCCTTTCCTTCATCACTCCCTTGGCAAGCTCACAAATGTCAACTTCAAATAATTGGTCCATACAATATAGTTAGAGTTGGGAACTGATAATTTTAAAAAAGGATGGTGTATTAATAACATTCAAATACATGGCCATATTTTCCATATTGGTATCCCCTCGTTTATGAACAATCACTAAGACCCCAGGGTGCTCTAAAAATGCTTATAAACCTTACAAGTTTAGTTTTTAGCACTCTGTGAGTGAGAGAAAGAGAGTGAATGAAGTGGATGATTCAAGGAGGTCTTATAAAGCTTAAATATACCTCTCAAAATGTTTTATAAGACTCACTTGGCCTGTATAACCCTATGAGGAATTAGAATATCCATTTATGTTGAGTTATAGGTAGTTTTTGGATTCTTTAAGATGTTTCATATGTGGATGATTTAAATTAATGAATGTGTGTTGTCTTAAAGTATTACCAACAAAAATTTATGATTTGGACCTAAGTGATCCCATTTTACATACATAGGTTGGATCAGTAAAGCATGTCTTTCATAGGCAAAATGAAGGAAACAAATGAAGTGAAAATGTTTCTAGAATGAATGAAAGATCATACTAGACCTCTATAAGAACTAAAAAATTATATAAAATTCATTAGAAAAATTTCAAGGAAATCCTAATCTCATCCTAATCTATAGACTATGTATAGGTCTGTCAAATGTAGAGGTCAATTAAAGAGGTAACAAATGTTGTATTGATAGAGTGGTATGAGGGTAACACACTAATGAGGTAGGTTATGAGACTATGAATATTATAATTAGTGTTTTGATGGCATAAAATCCATGTCCAAATAATCTTAAAATTATAAAAGATAAACTTATAGGTTTACAGACCTGTAGGTCCCATTTTTCATATTAAATGCAATGAACATATGCATTAGAAACAAGAATAAAGGGTTAAATGAAACATGGAAACTATGGTCAAGATTGTGGTATTGTGATTATGTTGAATGAAGGGATAATATTGAGTTATAAAATCACCATTCAACTCCAAATTATAAATCTTGATGCTTATAATCATACATACCTAGAACAAGTACATACAGGCATGTGTGAGAGCATTGGAAAGAAAATGTAATGTGTGCATTGGAGTTGGGATTTAAATGAGGAAGAAATATGTATGAAATCATGAAGAGGATTTACATAGTGTATTTTTAGTAGTTTAAAATAGAAATAATACCTTATTTTAAGCCATTCCTAGACTTGAAAGAGATATTAGGTCTTCATGAAGACCTACAAGCCTAATAGAGATTGTTGAAACTTGCTCATGAAAATTGGATCTTTTTTTAAAATGTTGAGTTGGAGATGAGGAATTTTGGGTATAAAGACACCTAATAATGTTTATATATCCTATAAATGGGCTCTAATAGGCTTTAAATTCAAAACATTTGAGAGGAAATGACTCATAGTAGGGTTTTAGGGTCATATTCATATTTTTGCTTACAAACCCTTAATACATGAAGTAATAGGTTGTAGATCTTATGGAGGGGAATATTAATTGGGGTTACTAAAAAAAATATAATAGGTTTATACATACCTAAAATAGGTGTTCAAAATAGTATCAATCATCCTATACCCTATTTTGATTAAAATACCTCTCTCGAGATCATTGGTAGGCTTGTATTACCTAAAAAAACTCTTTTCTCCATGTGTGAAATCTATTGATAAGGTACATGGGACCAATTGAAATTTGGAGATATTTGTGGTTTATTCTTAATCCATTCATATGGTACTAGTTATTGGATTCAATAATGATAAGTTATGAACCAATGTTAAGAGCACAAGGTACTCACAAATTACCTAAGTGAGCTCGAGAAACTCCCAAACATTTCTCAGATCTCCCTTGATAATTTTCATGGAAAAAAAATATCCTAGGGGTAGTTATCAGGGCTTATTCTCTCAAAATTTTAATCATTTTTTCCTAGGTTAATGGCCTCATCTTTATAAACAATTGCTAAGAATGTAAAGTGTTCAAAGGTTGTCAAGAGACCAAAAATAACCTAATAGAGGAGATTGGTCTTATAAGTGCATGAGGTGGATTTAAATGACGTTAAAAATAATTATATGTCCTTTTTTATCCTATTAAACACCTTATTGATCCCTTGGTTGGTACATGTGAAGGTATAATGTATAAAATTAGCTTAAAAACATGATTGTAGGTCTATTTATGAGTATGCACGGAAAATAATTGTCTTCAAATAAATTTCATAAGCCTATCAAGCCTACTTATAGGTTAGATAATCTATACATAACTTTTAATTTCTTTTAAGGTGATATCAAAGCCATTAAAGTAACCAAGTTGTGTCAAAAAGGGAGAAAACCACTATTTTTCTAGCCAAAAAGATCAATTATAGGCCTATGGAGTAATTTTGGAGAGTTTAATTCTATCATATTAATTTTTCACATGATGTTTCAAGCCTAAAAAAACTATAATTAGTAACTATAACCTATAATTTTTTTGAGAAACCACTCCAATTACCTCTCAATCATAGATAAGCACCTAGGCTAGGGTTTTGGCCATTTCTTGGTTCACTCATTCATACAAAGTTTCAAAACCTTAAATTTTACATGGGGCATGGTCAAAGGATATATAAAGTGAATCAAAAATTTATTTATATTACCAAATGTGTGGTCATTTATTAGAGCCAAAGCTCAATTTCTAGGCTTAGAGACCTAATTGAGCGCTAATTAGAGAGAGAAAATAGGTGGATAAGTGTACTTCCACTTAATTTAAGGTCATGAAATTTGGTATAGAGATTTAAGATAATATTGGGTATGAAAAAATATTCTTATTTTTTCAATATAATGTGTATATTTTTCTACATAAGGAGCTTTATGTGTTTTGAGGGTTATAAGGAATTGAGGACAATTATAGGCTTTAGATGCAAAATGAGGTCCTTGAGAGTGTTTGATGCATCTAAGATAGTTGATTCAAGTCTATTAATACTTAGAAAGACATTTCATGGAGATGTTGCATTCATAGATACAAAATCAAATTTTGAGGCTTTCAAGGAAAGGAAAGGTGTAGTGAGATTAATGGGTTTCAAAACACCCGAGTTATGTGAATGATCATCACTACAACTACAGTATGATGAATCCTCAAGGATATTCAAGGTGTCAAAGAGTATAAAAAGTGATAGTTAAAATTATTTTATGACCAATAATTCCATTTTTCATTCCTCACAAGACAAGATGGGTAGTTTTGAATGGATGATAAATCAATGAACTCTCTTATGCCAACTCTCTTAAAAACCATGATTAGGAAAATATGACACATGTTGGTGTTTCTAGGACTATTCTCTAAGATCCCATTTATTTTAACTTTTTTTCTCATGCTTGACACTTGTCAATGACTCTCTTCCATGCCCTTTCTCTCTCTCCTCTCATTCTCTTTAAATATAACCTTGTTTGGCTTTATATGCATCCTTTTATTGGGTATGGCAAAGCCTGACCCAAATAAAAAATTGTAATATGCCTTAGGATAATTGATTAATCTATTTATTACCTCCTCACATGATTTCAACTAGTATAATTACGTTATTATATGAGTATTAGTAGTAATGATTGTACTCTCTCATTTGTCCTTTCCTACGTATTTATAAACAGATTGTCTTCTTATAAGTCACATGGTGAGTTTGATGTTTTTTTGTGTAGCTTTAATGTGTAATTATATTAATTAGTTATGTTTTTATACCTCTCTAATAATCCTCTCATTGAATGCATTCTCAAATACCTCTATGTTGAAACATTCATGCTTGAAGGTCCTTGTTTGAGAAGTGTAATCAAATTTAGGCTTAATATTTATTCTTAGTACATGATAGTCAAGTGAAGGGTGTTTGATTTGGTGTATAACCTCCTTAGATAATTTTTTTTCAAGTATTTTATCTCCCATTTCCTTTTCAAGCAAATTAATATTAGATCTTAATAGATATATCAAGGGGAGCTAGCCATATAACCTAAAGGGTTATTCTATCTAAAGGTCACAATAACATATGAATAGTCCCATTATATATATAAATTGAGAGGGATTGAATAAACCTCTAAATTTTGAAAAAAATTATCTATAATAATTATTTTATCCTTTTGAGGTAAGGTAACTACTATTTCTACTTCCCTCACCTCAAGGGAGGGGTTGCATATCAGTGGGGGCATGCTATGGAGGCATGGATTCCACATTGCTTCACATATTTATATTATAGTGGTGACATGTTTTTAAAACATGTTATCCACATTTTTCATGGTTTTAGATTCAATTAGGGAAAGTTTTGGAAACATTTTCTCCACACTTATTTAGTATTTAGCATGCCCATATTATAGTCGGTGTGTATTTTAGAAACATGTCCTCCACATTGGAACTTATATAAATTTTAGATTATAGTGGGGGAATGTTTTTGGAACATGTTATCAAAATTTAGACAATTTTAAACTATCTAAATGCATATTTACATGATTTAGATACACATTTTTGGTATAATTCTATACATGGATACCATTGTTATACATAGTTTCAACATGGGACATATCTAATGTGAATATGATATGCAATGTGTGACTAATATTTCAAAATCACATAATTTTCATATTTCAAACACTTTTAGGGATAGTCACCACTCACAAAGATGGACTATTATGGACTATATTGAGCCAATCTAGTATAATAGTCAGTTCACCTTTTGGTATGGTTGAGGTGATTAAATCACTCAATCTTGCCAAGTTTATAGGTTTGAATTTATTACATCATCTAGCCTCACAATTTTGATATTATGATTTGAATTGGTTCATTAACAGTCATAGGTTATAAGTATTATTGGTTTTAATGGTTGAGCTAATCTTAACTACTAGGTTGAAACTCACCTTTTTCTAAGGTTTGGGGCATGTGTCATCCAATATTTATCTATCTCTTTATATATATGCACTTACAAATTTTGGATGTTTCCTAATTTTAGTTTAAATGATTCATAATGATACATATTTCAAATAAAACTTCCAAAATGAAATATGTTTGCATCCATACATAGGTGTACTCCTAAACTTTACTCTCTTTCAATTTCAATCATTTCAATGCTTTCAATTTTAGATTATATACATTAATTATATACTGTAACATTTTCTTGATTATAGGTTAATCATTAGTAAAGCACTCAATTTGTAGCCAAGAAAAGGCAAGGTGTGTTATACACACCTAGGTATGTATTCCTTTTCCTTTAAAATATCAATTTCATTACTAGATTAAAAAGGTGGTGGAAAATGTAGACACTATTTATGAATTATATAGCACCTTAGTCTTATACACTTGAAAAATACATACCATGGATGTAACTTTAGCTTCTATGCCTTTCCAAATACCAAAAGGCTTGCATATGCTATCTATTTATGCCTAATTATTTATCTCTTCATCTAACCATTGTTATTATAATGACTCATACCTTCTATATTACCCATAGTGTTATAAACCTACTTATATTCCATTTCTAAAAGTTTTGGACATGTGCTTGTTTTCTAACTACCTTGATACTTGCATACCAGTCATAAACCTACATTGATACAAGTGTCCTATTCCAACACTTTATAATTCCATAAATACATCTAATTTAAAAATTAAATTTATTCCTATGGTTGGCCTAGGTTCCTTAATGTGAGATATTATCCAAACGGATTGGCATATATACAATATCAATGTTCATTCATTCCTATCCTAGCACAAAATTGACATAAACCTAGAAACTCAAAAGGTAACTTACCAAAATCATTCAATCAAAGACTCAAGTGATCAAATCTTCCCTATTTTTCTTATTTCCATACCATTCTAGGTACATCATATCTATAGGTCTGAAGTATTGAATAACCACTCCATAAGCCATATTTTCCAAAATACAAACTAGGTAATTTTTGTACTTATTTAACACACATTTCATGATTCGCACACAAGTAAACACATAGGGGATAATGTCATATTTATGAGGTTCTCTTCTTAGTATTAGATATATAGGTAACATCCATTGATACAGAGGTATATGGGGTAGATCAACACCAGTATCTAACTAACCCATTTTTAGGAAAACTAGTATGAAGATGAATAAATATGGTTTTATTATTTGATGAGTGAAAATCCATGTCCCATATATTAATGCACTAGAGTGAAGGTGACACAAAAATGAGAAGCATATAAGTGGATTTACATTATTTCACTGGGTACTTCATATTACAAACCTACATCTAAGTTAGATAGTAACATCGATAAAACCATCTTAGGTTGAAACAAGTGTTAGTGGCTATAGAGGTTAAATTATAAAATCAAGAAACTATTCTAAAATCTAGATCTAATCCACTTTCTACCCATTCTAGATCTAAATCTATTTTAGCATCAAAACTAGTTATGTATCTTGTTTTCATTATCAATACAATATCTAGAATATTTTTACTTTATATCTTTAACATCATAACATAATAAATTTAATATATGTGTTATCTAAGTTTCAAAAAAAATTGGCTTGATTTAGAGATAGTGTACCATCCTTTTTCCATATACTTACTCTACCCCTTTAACACTATATTCCTTTATCTAGATTTTAGGGTTAAACATTTTGATATTATTGTAGACTTTTATGATCTTATAAATTTTGTAAGTCCTATTCATGTTTTTTGAATTTTGATATTTATTGTTACATTATGTGAGAGATAATTTGGTGTTATTTTATAGTAAATCCAAATTTCTTTAGTATAACACAGTTGGGTAAAGATGGGTACAGATTTTATAGGGTGCATCTAGTTATTGGTCTTAGATTCAAACTTACCATGTTCATAAATAATTTTGGATCAATGTTTTATAGCATTAAATACATAAGTTAGACAATACCCCTAATCTATTATCCTATCTTTGAGGTCTATTGTGAGTAATTTCCTGGGGATAACCACTTATTAGTGCATCATAAGTAATATACTACTCAAGGCTTCCAATGGCTAAGATTCAAAAAAAAACTATGAGGTATTTCTATATATGTGAAGGCACATGGAATATTAATTATATGTACAACTATTATATATGAAACTATGGTGGTGGGTTTAATCCCACTACACTTCACATATGTATTTTTTATGCTTAGTAAAAAATGATAGGTTTATGTCATATTTTAAAACCCTTCACATAGGGTTTTTAAATTAAAAAATAAAATAAATAGTTTAAAATAAAAAATGGTTAGGTTAAGTGAGAAGGCTTAGTGCCACTAATTCTAAACCAATTTTTGATATCCATGGTCCTATTTAGGGAGAGGTGAGAGAAAATGGTATAAAAATTTAGAGAGTCTTAAATTGATAGTATTACTATAGGGAATGACCCTAGAAAAGCTCTGATATAAGGTTATATGAACCTTCTTGATAATATATTAAATCAACAATAAAAATAAAATAGAAGAAAACTATATTCCATTAGAAGAGAGAAAACTTATATTATAAAATTATTGGCCTCTTCAAGGGGAAGCATCATTTAATAAAGGTCAATACAAAATTGTTCTTGAATACCTTTGCTCTAGTCTAAATTCCTAATATATACTTATTATATGCTAATATTTTACCTTAATATTAATATATTTATCTAAACAAACATAAAAAATTAAATATTCAAATTACATTATGTATATAAACAATCACACAAATGTGAATGTTACCTATGATTTATTGTGCATGATAAATCTAGAAATGATCAAACATCTATGGGATTATAATTACATATATAGGTATTGTTTATGTGTATATTAAAACCATTAAATGTGTTCTATAATAACTCTATATTGAATAGAATTAGGAACATATTATGAAATTTGTGTGGGATGCCTTCAAAATTTATCAAATTCCTACAAAATCATAAAGTTATCTAGTCTTTGATAGACTTGTCTAAGATGATTGAGACAATATATTTATAGTTATACCTATGTTCCTTTGTCTATAGATATATTTGATATGTTTGATCATACTCAATTCTATGTAAATAACTTATCTTCCTTACCTTTTTTTACAAACCCTATCTTTACATTCTTGATAAAGAATCCTATAAAATGGGTTAGTGGATTTTTTTGGATTGACCTTAGCTAATACCTAGTGATTAATTGAGAATTTCATACATTTATAATACTCTGAAGAGGTCTAAAATGACATGTATTTATCACACTAATTTGAGTGTGTGAAAATCATGTAGATGAATGTTTCAGTGTTATTTTTCCTAGGTCCTCCTTTTATACAAACATGGAAAAATATATAAAACCTTAAGAAAATTAATAATTATAGATATTAAATGTAATAAAATTAATGTGCACTCTATATGTCCTTTTAAAATAAATAAATGATTTTTTTAAAATACCTCTAAGGAAATTTTATATATTGAGTTATCAATTTTGAATTTGGGAAATAGTGGCACAAAAAATCTAACCAAATAATATCAAAATTTTAAAGCAGATTACCCTATTGTGAAAAGTCTAGGGTCTCAGTTTACTACTACCAAGAACAAGCATGTAATACTACATTTGTGCTCAACATTTAAACACTCAGTTGTGATGACATTAATCCACATAAGGCACATGCCTTATGCACTCACCCAAAGCACATATGAGAATAAACCAAGGCCCATATTAGTCTGGTTATGTCATGACATGATGATTCAATAAGGTTAATTAAAAAATGTATCAAAAACTTAACTCAAGAAGATCCATATGCTTAACCTTTTCTTAGACTAAGCCTAGGGTCATCTAGGTGCTTAAAAGGTCATAAGACTACTTTGGTTCAATTTACCCATATTGAATAGATGTAATTTAAATAATTATTGGGTTAATAGTGTAGATCTATACTAATCCTAAATACAATATGATAATGAAATCATGAAAATTATAAGGACTCCATTAAATTAGAAAAATTAGCAAAATGTATGAACACCAATTCACCTAACTAATTAAAAATGTGAAATTACAAAGATTTGTATTGGATTATCAATACTATAAGATATATAAAATTAGATACATAATAAATTTTAATGTAACACCCTTTTTCATTATTCAAAGTTCATAAAAAGAGTTTGTATTCAAATCATAATGCTAACAACCCTAAGGCTCACAGATGAGATTGGGCACATATAATTAGAGCCAGAGTGGGCTCCATACTATTTTTAAGTCTTAATGACCATTGGAACAATGTTTATAGAGAAAGGCTTAAAAGTCATTCCACCAGAGCTTCAATGTAGTTCTTCATTCCCTTCTTCATCTTCTAGTTTGATCTCCTTATATAAGCCTCCAAGAGCATCTTTACTAGGGTGAAAATTTCATGCTAAGTGTTGATCTAGAAATTTGTCATCATAATCTCTAGATCCATGACTCTGTGAACTCCATGCCACACTTTCTATGTCTCTTAAAATCTTATTTAATGTATTAAATATCTAGGATATGGTTATCCATCTTCCAATTGGCACAAGATTATGCCTACATCCTCTAGCT
The DNA here is from genome assembly GCA_037957365.1 of Torreya grandis. Lineage (NCBI taxonomy): Eukaryota > Viridiplantae > Streptophyta > Pinopsida > Cupressales > Taxaceae > Torreya > Torreya grandis. Next base: position 423,134 of record JARHVA010006490.1, on the reverse strand, counting down.
AGCTTCACAAAAATTTTAAGGTTGATAACTTGACCAATATTTCTTTGCCCATTTAGGTGAATGTCAAGTTGAGATAAATGCCCTATTAATAGGTTAAGGGTCCAAAAATTACCTATAAAAACTCTATTCTACCCTTAGACTAAACCATCAAACTCTTGGGAGCGTATAACTTAGGTGCATTTTCTTGGAGTTAGACACTGAATTACTCAAATCCCTTTATGGCTATATTTATTTCATGTGTGACACTATCAATTTTAGATGACACAATAGTGAGGGAAAGCAAATATGTCTTATCCATATCTTTATATAAGTCTTCTACAATGAATTTTACCTTTGCCACACTTATATATAAGATCTCTCCTTGATTAGAGGCCTTAGTGTGTAGAGTGTAGAAGAGTTATTCCAAGGTCCATTCCTACTCCTTGATTTGATTAATTATCACATTCATGTTTCCCATGATTTTTGACCATTTAGATCTAATTTTGGAGTATACTTGAGCCACCAGGTGCTACTCTAATCTTTCACTTGATTTAGGTATTCATTTTTTTATTGAGACTTGGTTGGATAAGTTTAATAAAATTTCATCTGCTATCTTTGTGCCCTCTTTCAACTTTATGAAGACATATTCTACATCTTGGAGCTTATCTGATAAATATTTATTCAATGTAATTTTTGGGTCTTCCTCATATTCTATTTCCTATACTAGTTTAGGCTATAGTCTTGGGAGCATCTACTCCACCAATACATAAATCTTGTCAACCTCTGAAAAGTTTTATGTGTTGATGCCAATTGGAAGATGTGGTTTTGATGCCTCCACATGATCACAAAGTTGCTTCAAATTAAACCTATTAGCTTGTACCTCCTTGGATATCTTGAGGATATTATTCAACTTCCTTACCTTACCATCATTGATGATGATCTGGTGCATTACTTCTATAGACATCTTTATTATCACATTCTTAGTTTAGATTGGATTCATGGTACATGGGTCAATAAGAAAGGATTCCTACCCTTCCTTAGGGTCTTCCAAGCTCAAAATAGTTGTTTTAGGCACCCCAAATTGGGGCTCATACATATAAATGGTCTAGAATAAATAAGAGTTGTTTGCACATCCTTGTTGTGGTGACTTGTGGGGCATAGTTTCATACAAGTATATATCTTCATACCCCCAATTATTCTATGTCATATCCCTAATGTTAAGTTCTTTATCATCCATCTAAATGATAGCCTTCTCTATGTGTTCTTCCTCTTCACTAGTGACACTAATCCCTTTGGCATTCTCCTTTGATTATTCACTTATTTGGTCCTTGGGGTTTGATTCATTATACTTCTCCTCATCTATTTCTTCTTCTTGAGGATTTTCAATACTCACCTCAAGAGTTATTCCTTCAGTGCTAGTGTTGCCTTGCTCTTGTTGTTACTCATCAGATATCTCTATTTATTTCTCTAAGGTACCAATATCACCTTCTTTCTATTTAGACACCCCTTTACGACTCGGGCATGTCTATTGTGTAACTTTTTCTACTTGTTTGGTGGGATCACTTGGTACTTATTTGACCAATTTTACTACTGGTCTTGCACTTGATGGAACCTTTGAGGCCTTTTATCTAACATGGCCTTGTTTTATTCTTGATCAAGCATTCAATTCTCTTCAAATTCCAAATTCTAGTTGATATCTTCATTGCTTAGTCCCATCTTCCTCCAAGCCATTCTTTTCTCCTCAATGGTTTGAGAGGCCACTGGGCAATCTTTCTCCCTAGGTGTTGGTGTCAGTTTATTTGGTGGGCTTATTAACAAGATGGCACTAGATGTGATTCTCACCATTTCTTATGTTACTTATATCATGGTGGTCATGCCACTTTATAGGGACTTCTACACATTTATAGTGTTGATCTCCTCTTCACCTTCCCTTAGTTATAGGATATAGGTCCCTACTCTATCTTCTTTAGTCTCCTCCTTTATTGTGGGTGTGAGGGTCACCTCTTTCTCCTATCTTCAAGGGTCTTGGTAGGGAATGTTATAGGTCCCTTAGTCTTTTTATTTATATGTTTTTTGGAAGAAGCACTCTCTTACATGAATGTCATGCACTTCTTTGGTGTAAGGGGTGCACTTTATTCTTTGAAGGCTATTTTCAAGTGCATGCACTCTATGATCTCTTATAATTTTTCACCTCATTTAATTTTGAGTGTCTTCACCTATAGCTTTAGCACATCCTTCCCTTCATCATTAGCTAGGAGGGGGTAATCTTCATACTTGTCAAGATCTCCACCCTTCTTATGTGGCTTCATCTCATATTAAAGGTTAAAAATGTTTCCATTTATTATTACCCTTTAGAGGACATGGATTTTAGGCTTATCAATTTCATCCTCCTCATCTTTGGTGGCCTTATATCTTGGGTACATATATTAGTGAATCATTATTCTTGTATCACTATCCATAATATTGGCTTGGATCTTAATTTTTTATATGTTGGGGATTCTCCTTGGTGTCAACATGAAGTATTTGGATGAGAATGCATAAGGTAACTTGAGATACCCTGATAGATTTCCATTTATGAGCACTAAGTGCACCACACAAAAGTGTTGAATCATGACAAAGATTGTGATTCCCACCATTTATTGAGGCATTTCTTGTGGGATATTCCAATCCTTCCTTAAGGCCTCTACATAACTTTCAAATCACCCTTACACTCTAGTCTTATATTTATATGAGAATCTTAGGGGGTTGACGAAGTCCTATTACTTCATTGTTGGGGAGTCATGGCTTGGTGGAAACACCCATAGGTGGTCATCTTTACCATCAAACACACTTATTTCATCCATCACTATTAGGATTAACATTTATCCCCAACAAAAGGTCTCACACATCCAATGGCATTCTTGTACATTTTTTACTATCTCCTTTGTGATGAAATTAGAGACATTGAACATTATTCCCTATACCATGTGGTGGGTAATGCAAAGGAATGTTTTTATTATATAAGACCACTAGTCACTAGGGTAAGGTTTGTAACTTACCAAGTACACTAATACCCTTATTATTAAGTGTTGGATGTCCTTATTAGGGAAAGTAAATCCTGACTTATAGTATCTCAAGTTCTTAGTGACCCTTTATACCTCCACATCATCCTCCATCATTTCTTAAATGTATGCTCCTATACTAGGTATCCTTATGATTTTTATAATGTGAATTACATAAATCCTCATGCACTTTCTTGTAAAGTATAACTATTTTCCATACAATTATGAGAGAAGGAAGCATACCAAGTCTTTTAGTTTGATGAAGCTTGGTAGTTAAAATAGCTATGTGGAACCCATGGTTTGAAATTTATCTTTGATGGATACATCAAAGAGCATAGTGCTTGCCTTGGTCTTCTTGACCATATCTATCATCCAATCCTTAGTAAACTCTCACATGTTGTTACCTATCCTATGGTTATAATACTTAATCTAGAAAATATGAAAAAAGGAAACCCACTTCTCCCCCATCATGACCTCTGGTGGGTAATCCATCTCTTTTTAGTTGATCTTGGCACTCTCACTTAGGCCAATATCTACATAACTCACCCCTTCCACCATTTGTGCCTCTAAATTTAGAGTGATTGCTTTCCTTACCACCACACTTTTTTGGCATATCTTTGTGTTTGTGGTGGACCTATGATTAGTCACTTCTTTCCCATCCTCCACCTCCTACTACTGAAGTGTGGCCAATTGATCCTATTAAAGCCCAAAATTATGCATATTCTAATTTATAATCATGGGAAATATGACTACACATTCATTGGTTGAGTTTCTTGCCCTATTAATGGTAGCATGGTTGTTTTGCTAAAGTATTTACTTTCCTATTTATCTATCAACTTTCCTCTATTTCTATCACTTTATCCTTAGGGTAGAACATAATCTTCTTATTTCTCTTTAGTTCTCACTTAGGAGGCTATGGGGAACTGGTTTCCTAATTGTTTGCATCTTATCATTTAATGACTTTGGCTCTTTACTCTATTCTAAAGTCTTTAAAAATGATAGTGACCCTCCTAACTCTACCATTTACCCTTTTATATGCTAATCTAATCTACCACATTAATGGATGGTGGAATTTAGATTCTTAAAATATACTAAAACCCATAAAATCCATTAAAATCCACTACCAACTACTCATTTAATGTAAAGATTTTTTCTTCTAACACCATAACATAAACTCTTCTAATGGTTTCTTTAGTGAAGTGATAGGTGATTCAAATGGTCACTTCTCACTAACTATTGGGTGAGTGCCAACTATCACAATGGTTATTATCTTTCACTTTGTTCATCTTGGTGTGAGATTCACCATATTTATAGTTACTTGGGCATAGTGCTTCAAATGTGTACAATTCATCCTCCTAGGATCCATCTCTCTTTTGAGGTGTACTTCATTTCAAACACACCTCTATTTCTTGTTTGATTTATATGCACCCTACTGTCTCTTGCTTTGGGCTCTCCTACCCCATAAAAATCTTGGCATTGGTCCTCTAACACCTCATTCTCTTATCTTGGTCTCTTATTCATGAACACCTTATGCTTCTTTCCTCATCAATTTTTCCTTACAGTTTACTTATCCTAGAATAATTCACATGTACCTAAATACTTAGGTGTCTAGATTTATGAACTTAAAAAGTGACTGAGATCGACTCACCCCATTGGATTTATGCAAGTGTAAGCACCTAAAAAGTTTTACTATGGGACTGAAAGGACCATGCTTATTCAAATAACATAAAAAATATAATTTAAAGAAAAATATTTGGCTTGAACCAATTTTATTATAGTCACAAGAAAAAGTGACCAAATTTTGATTGGAAAGCTAGTGTTAGATAACACAAGTGTCATCCTAGTGATGGTATAATTTCAATAAATTTCAATTGAAACTCCCAAAGATCATTTCACCTATTAACATGTGTATCTTACATGTGCTAGTTTCCAAGATGTTTTGGATGACATAATGTCCCATCTACCTAATCTATAACTTGCCTAGGTACCTAAGGTACTTAGAATCATATAAAAAGACTAATGCACCTTTTATAAACTCCTTGCACTTGTTTTGATTATCATTTCATACCTTTTGGTGGGCCTTCTCTATCTACTAGATCTATCATGCTTGGGCATGTGTCTCATCTAGTCTCTCAAAATATTATAGGTGTGCACTTAAATACTCTTAATAATCTAAGAGAAAAATATGAGAAATGTGCAATAAGGGCACTAGTAAATCCATAGATAAAACAACCTCTATGATAAATACTAGTTAGAATGGTGTAGCCTTATTCAAGCACTTGTATGTTATATTATAGGCCCATAACACTACCAATACATGGTCATCCCGATCCTTGTGACTAATATTATATATTTTTGTGAGGCATATCCCAAATATTTTATTAAATTATTATGTGGTTCCATTAATTTATGTGTGGTATCGTTTCATTTTATGGTATACCACCATATATTGAAATAATAGGCTCTGAACTATTTTATTGATGAAATGCATGCCACGATCTCTAGTCAATCTAAGTGGGCATCCATACCTACTGATAATGTTTTCCCAAATAAATATTTTACTATGGTGAATATATAGTATTTGGTTGGTGATACTTTGGCTCACTTGGTGAATTATTATGTGGTAACTAGAATATACCTTACACCTACTCACATCACAGTGGGAGTAATTAGCCCAAAAAAATCAATGGTCTATTTTTAAAATGGTGCCTAGGTAAGGATGGGGATGAAAGGCATCTCATTTTATTGGTTTGGTTTTCTACTATAATGACATACATCACATGTTTTAGCATATTATTTTGTGTCATGAAATAGAGTTTACAACCACAAGTCTAATTGTAGAACTTTTTCACCATCACATCTCTAGCACAATGGCCTCCAGTAATCCCCTCATGCACCTCTTACAATATTGAGTTTCATTCATGCTCTAGGAAATATTGGTGAATAATTTCATCATGACTCAACTTATATAGTTACTCACCAATGGGTTGAAATGGGGAGGTGCAAACTATGATATGCTTCTTCTCTTTAGTTGTCATGGTTTGAGGCATAGATCTTGAGGTCAAAAAAGAAAAAAATTATACTTAATCTTATAGGATATGTTGGATTTTTTAAAGTTGTGAATCAAGCATATTATTTTCATTTAGCACTACACTGTAGAAACCCCTGTTTCCCTTGAATTTTGAAATTGAATATTTTATATTGCTTCTCTATATCTTACTTTTTTTGATGTTTTTGCAAGAATAAAGATACGATTTTGTGAGATAAATTCAATCAAATAAATAAACAACAATGTAATCTATCAACTAGCTAATCAATGATCTTATTATTCTTCTAGATGATTATAATATCGAGTCTCTATCATGCATATAAAATAATATGAAACATTATTCAAAAAACCTGATTATTTCTTGCAAATCTAGAAATAACTCTAAATCTGGTACTGCATGGGTTTCTATATGAAAACACAGTCACCGACATTGGTTATGCTACTGCCATCAGTCAATATTCTACCAATGTCAGTCACTGTTAGTCAGCTACTATGCCAATGTTGGTATTTAGTCAGCCGATGTTGGTCTCTGCTGTCGATGTCGGTCTCTAGGCCCCCTGCGGCACTATTCGGCCTACTAAAGAATGGTATGAATTTGCATAGATCTGTATGGATTTCATACTGAAGCAAATAGAATATAGTGTGACATGTTTGCTGGATGCCTGATCTAAAGGAATATGGTGCTAATACGGAAGATATTAATTTGGACAATTATTGAATCAAAACCTAATGAAATAAATACTTGTAAATCTTTGTGATAACGTTTGTATGATGTTATCTCTCAAATTGGCAATAGATTAGCTGATATCTCACAACCTCTTAATCACACACACTGAAGAGTGGACATTCTCCAATGCAAATGGAATCTTGGAACCCTTAGCTCAGTCTTCTCAGAAAATACTTAGCAAGATTCTTCAATATCAATAATCAATAATATGGCCTTTCTCCAATAAGAAACCCTTATATCCTCAAAAAGGTGTGCTTCCCCTAATTAGGGTTTCATAATTAATAATTAGGGTTTCATAATTAAAAATATGCTAAATAATTAATATTTAATTAAATCAATCAAATATTAATATCTCCCTCAATATATGTCCGATCCTCAAACTGACTGAAGCTAGTGAATCAATAAGTGATTCTACACATGACCATACCAAAATAAGGGTGCTCCGCTGTGTGTCAAATATCCCTAAAAAAAATAGGAGCTTAGGCAAACATGTCTAAAAGAACCTGAATGAAAGCCAACTGGAAAATTTCTGCTAATCAAAGCCAAGCCAAGCTCCATAATGACCCTCTATCCATCCTATCAGCCTACGAAGGTCGCATAATAGGCTAATCATCAACTCTGAAAATCTCAACTGAAAAGGGGACATTACAATCTGCCCCTCCTAAAATTGCTTATCCCCAAGCAATCTCTGAATAATAAACAAATCAATCCACCTGGATCCCAAATGTAGTCATGATCTATACTAATGAAAATCAATGCAAGCTCCTGCAATATCCTCTGAAATATAACCAAGAGGAATCCACAATCAAACTGGCGAATGCAACTCAACCAATCTCTAAAATCACAACTGCCCTAGATGTGTTGATACTGCAGGCTGTGTAACTTACAACTACCAATTCCATCTACAAAATATGGTGCCAATCCATCCCATAATGGATGGTAAGAAACTAGAGCTGATTTACACCTATGTAAAATCAAATCTTCTATCTTTGGGTCAAAAGAAAAATAATGAGCATACCCCATCGTATAATGCCGGTAGGAACCCCCAAACTCCACTACTGGCTCACTATTACCAAACTTGGACTCAATAGATGGCTCCAATGTCTGACTCTGAGTAGCTGTAGGCTGGATAGGACCCTATGAAACCCACTCAACAAACCTTACCTCAAAATCCCTGTGAGGTAGCATAGTAGAAAGGATCACTATAATCTCTCCAACCCATCTGCTAATAGCACTAGTACCTCAAATGAGAACACCTTCTGTCACTTTATGCGAGTCTAGATGAACACCTACACTATCCAACAAATACTCCATGAATGATTTAGTGTAGTAAACATTATATGCAAAAGCATCAACATATTCCCCTGCACACCACAACTGATCCCTCTATAAAGGTGGCACAACCAACTATACCATACTATCATCGGTGTGAGAAGAATCAATCTAGAGACTCAACTCCACTGGTATCCCAAACTCATCAAGACCAGGTACTCCCAAATCCTAAACATGTGTGTTAGCCCCAACAACATGTTCCTTAGCAACAACTGCAGGAACATACTCAGCACCAACCACCTCAATATACAAATGAACTGGGTCTGGGGCTGGTAAAGACTGCAAACGCTCCAACTCCATGGTCACCTCCTCTGATTGAAACTGTGACTCCTATAGATCTCGCTGTAAGTCATCACAAGAAGACCCTACTGTGACTCCTTTTTGTCTCTTCATGTTGGAGAGATTGACCTTCCCTTTTATGTTTTGAAGGTGCTGTCTTGCATTGGCAGCCACTAATCTAGCTTCCTTGGCCTTTTTTGACCACATATCACATAAATTTTGTGTCCTTTCCACATCCTTCCAAGTTTGATGTTCTTGATGTGAAGGTGAAGTAGTAATATGATCATCCAAAGAATCCATACCCTTATTATCCATATCATTAGCATGCTCTATGCTGGCCTCTAATGTAGAAGTCTCAAGTGAAGATTCTTGCAAAGATGATATAGACAACTCATTCCCCATGGCTGCCCTCATATCCCCTTGTTTCTCCTCCTTTTTGTTTTATGATGTGGACCATTTAAAAATAGATGCCATATACTGTACTAATTTTTCTTCGATCGTAGGGTGTGAAAGAAAATCATTCATCCTCCTCTGGTTTTCAACCAACTAGGTCAAACTTTGTTTAAGCTTCTCCATCGTCTTGTCCCACTATTTTTGATTACTTGAAGTAATCATGGTTACTTAGCTGATTTAATGACCAATCTACCCAATAGGATGGTAGAACAAAATATTTGATACCACTTTAGAAACCCTTGTTTCCCTTGAATTTTGAAACTGAATATTTTATATTGCTTCTCTGTATCTTACTTTTTTTTATGTTTTTGCAAGAATAAAGATACAATTTTGCGAGATAAATTCAATCAAATAAATAAACAAAAATTAATATATCAAGTGGCTAATCAATGATCTTATTATTCTTCTAGATGATTACAGTATGGATTCTCTGTCATGCATATAAAATAATATGAAACATTATTCAAAAAATCTGATTGTTTCTTGCAAATTTGGAAATAACTCTAAATCTAGTATTGCGTAGGTTTCTATGTGAAAACACAGTCACTGAAATCAGTTATGCTACCACTGTCGATCAATATTCTATCAATGTCGGTCACTGTCGATTAGCTACTCTATCGATGTCAGTATTTAGTTGGCTAATGTCGGTCTCTACTACCAATGTCGGTCTCTAGGCCCCCTGTGGCACTATCTGACCTGCTGCAGAATGGTATGGATTTACACAAATCTATATGGATTATGTACTAAAGCAAATAGAATATAGTGTGGCCTATCTATTGGATGCCTACTCTAAAGGAATATGGCACTAATACAAAAGATCTTAATCTGGACAATTATTGAATCAAAACCTAATGAAATAAGTACCTGTAAATCTCTGTGATAACTTCTGTATGAAGTTATCTCTCAAATTGGCAATAAATCAGATAATATCTCACAACCTCTAAATCACACACACTAAAGATTGGATGTTCTCCAATGCAAATGGAATCCTGGAACCCTTGGCTCAGTCTTCTCAGAAAATACTTTGCAAGATTCTTCAATATCAATAATCAATAATATGGCCTTTCTCCAATAAGAAACCCTTATATCCTCAAAAAGGTGTGCTTCCCCTAATTAGGGTTTCATAATTAATAATTAGTGTTTCATAATTAAAAATATGCTAAATAATTAATATTTAATTAAATCAATCAAATATTAATATCTCCCTCAATATATGTTTGATCCTCGAACCGACTGAAGCTAGTGAATTAGGGAGTGATTCTGCACATGACCATACCAAAATAAGGGTGCTTCATTGCATGTCAAATATCCCTAAAAAAATAAGAGCTCAGGCAAATGTGTCCAAAAGATCCTGAATGAAAGGCAACTAGAAAAATTATACTAATCAAAGCCAAGCCAAGCTCCGTCATGACCCTCTATCCATCCTATCAGCATACGAAGGTCTCATAATGGGCTAATCATCAACTCTGAAGATGTCAACTGAAAAGGGGACATTAAAACATCACCATAATTGATGCAAGACAAATTATCTATGCTTGATTTATATTTTATAGGTTTCATTACAAGAAAATTAGAATTATTAAAACAAAACTATCTATTGGTAAATGTACCCATGAAAAATGGGCTTATTAATCATGTACTTAAGCATCCCGTGATTAGTAAAGAAGATGAAGGGGGTTGGTAACAAATATTTTTTGAGATTTTTTAGGGTATAAACCATGAAAAACACCTCAAACTTAGTCATGGTGTAGTTTTATTCTACCTTGGTTAGTTTCTTACTTTTGAAAGAAATAGGATGATCCATTTTCCTTTCACCTAATTGTGAAAGAATGTCATATATTTAAATACCAAAGGCATTGGCATGGACATGGAAGCGAGTTGTCTAGTTTGGAAATTGAAATATCAATGCACTTTCTAGTTTGAGATTCAGGGTATCAAAAGTATCTTCCTATGTTGCACCCAGATAGAATGGGCCATCCTTATGTAAGAGTTCTTCTAATGGCATCATAATCCTTGTATAATTTTTTATGAACTTATGTTAATACCAAAAATCCCCAATAAAGGCATCGACATATGTTTTTGTTGATGCTGTTTAAATCTAAAGGATGATTGCAATCTTGGCTAGATAAATGAGTAGACCATCCTTACAGATGATGTGCTTAAGAAATGTGCTAAATAACATTATAAAAATACACTTCTTGAGATTCACGTAAATTTTTTAATTGCTTTCACCTTTCAAACATTAGGAAAAAATTATCATAGTGATCCTTTAACAACCCATACATTATCCAATAATCTAAGTATACTTGGAAGAACTTGTGAATGAAGTCATTAAATGTGGTGATCACAACCTGAGAGAAAATAGTTGGTGCATTATTTAGGCCAAAGGGCATCATGTTATATGTGTAAGATCCCCATTCAGTCACAAAGGTGATTTTGGGCTTGTCCTCTTCCTAAATATATACTTGACTTTATTCTAAAAATCCATTAGTAAATGTGTATATCATGAAACCTATGACACCATATAATACTTAATCCATAAGAAGAGTTGGGAAGGAGTTTTTTATGCATGTGGAATTCAAAAACCTTTAGTAAACACAAATTCAAATGAACCCATCCTTTTCTATCTCAATCTTGACCTTAGTGTAAATACTTGATTTTATCTTATAAGGCTACTTCTTGACGTGTCTTACACCATCGACTAGTTTGATACTCATCTTCCTAAGGGATGTGTGGGTGCCTTTTATATATTTATAGTTTTAGGAGAATAGGTCTTGGAATTATTTTAAGAGATCAAAAATATGCACCAATTTTGTGTTAGACCAATAGGTACCCAAAGTAGCAATTTTAGGTTCCCCCTCTAAACTGGTATCTACCTTGGTTGTTCTTAATGATGCTCAATAGGGTTCACTTTTCTCCTAGTGTGAATCCTCAACTTGTTATTACCCTCAATTTTTTATACCTAAAGATGGGTAGGGTCTTTTTAATCTAGGGTGATATCCTCAAATTGGTGTACTAACTTCCTTTTCCCTATCCAATTCTTCTAGTTGTGTGTCTTTCATGTGTCAACATCTTCATCACTAGAGTCAGTGTTCATAATTAATTCTTCGAACAAGGTTGGGAAAACTAACATTTTTCATCGAACATATCCTTTAAGAAATATTCTAATATATAAGTTTCCTCAAACAATAACCTTAAAATTACCTATAATCACTCAATCAATTTAATATTTTGCCAAGAAAAGGAGAAGGTATGAATAAACTACTCATTAAAGGTCTCCCAATTGGCTATTTTGTGGCGCATCTCATTGATTACATACCATGCCCACACCCAAGTATTTAAGGTTTTATAGAAGGAATGAACCCATAAATTTCTTGAGGCATTTTCACCATAAATATTTGATGTTTTTTCACAAATTTGTACATGTGCTATGGGGTTGAAGTCACCAAATTAGGATGAAATGTCTAGGTATTCATTATTTTTTATGAATTTGGTATAAATGCCTACCTTTACATCTTTACAAGTTTATAGGATAGGCTTTTATACTACCCACCAATGATTTTTAGTGTTTTTAAATGTGTATACTAGTGCATTCATTTTATCCACCTCCTTTAGGACATAAATCAATGAAAAAAAACATAGTCCCCCACATGATTACTTCCTTAATATCTTAGAAGTGCAACAAGTTTGCATTCATTGAGATAAAATACTCTTTTTACCATTTTTTGGCACAAAGCACCCATATTTTAAGAGATTGATCAATCTATATCCACCCTATATTTACTAGTTTTGGTGACTTTATATGATCGACCAGTAGTCTCATATGCTTTTTTGACCCATCAATTGTAAGAAACATCAATAGTTTATGAGGTTGATTGTACATATTCCCAAAAGAGGATTCCCTAATCATTTGGGTCTATAATCTTGGTGCCTTGTTCTATAACGTTATAGATATGGTTGACTTCATCCTTGATGTCCATGCTCTCTAAATGGGGGGTCCTTGGTAATTTGAGAGAGGTATAAATTCCCTCTTTTTTCCATTTTAAAAGGTCATGTAGTATTTTTTTAATTGAATATTTAAATTTTTATAATAATACCATGGAATTCCTATAAGTATCAAGTATTTATCCTACTTTGATAACTCTATTACTTCAAATTCAGCCTAAAATCCAGTGCCCATAATATCTAGAACTGTACTCTTTAAAGTTTTGATAGGTTGTGTGCAAGTATTATTGGCCATGAAGAGAATATGAGGGGAAAGTATCAAGGATATGATACCCATTTTATCCCAATAATTATTTATTAAGATGTTGACCTCAGTTCTTATGTCTAAAATAACCTCATAGATAGACTATCTATCAATAGTGGCATTCACTAGGAATTCTTTATCATATTCAACATTTTTTGTATGTCAAACTTATTACACCATCTACATAAATGGCATGGTGAAATTATATTTATTTTAAAAATTTCTTCAATATGGGAAACATTCTATCTATTTTGAGGAGGCATAAGATCATAGTTAATTCTTTTACTTTATCTTCTCAACTACCCTACTTTTATGAGAGATCGTAGCATGTACTTCTAGGTCTTGTGATAATTATAAATCCCCTTGTAGGTTTTGGATTACACTCATAGCCTATTATAATACATATTTCTATAATTTTGGGTCTGGGTATGGTGCAAATTTTGATTCAGGCTACATTATGCACTCATTTTGACCCTTATCTCCATAATCAAGGCATAACTCAAGTACTGGCATAGGTGGTGACTGAGTGGTGAATCCACTACGAGTATTTACCTACATCTTAATTGTCTTTACATGGGCCATCTACAACTTTGGGGTCTATTTTTTCATTTATAATCACACTTGATCATTCCTATACCCTTGTCTATGCCAAGCCTACCTTGGGCCAACATTTTGTAAAGGTTAGGGCATTCTTCAACATTATGGGCCCTTCAAAAATACCCATATGTACAATGTGTATGGAAATCATGCTGATAATTCTATGTGTATCCACACTTATAACATGAGCTTGATGGGAACCTTCCACCACCACATCCTCCACCTTACCCTTTAGTGCTCACTACATCCCAAATCCTATATTCTATTGGCCATAGCCATAATGTTCTTAGTTTTCTTTCCTTCTAACTATTGTAGTAGCCTATCATGTGCCCCTTTCAATATTTTTGTGCATTTCATTAATCTCTTGGTAATTAGTAGTGGTATGGGTGTATGCATTTCACAAATGATGATAAATGGTTGTGTTGACTTGGCTGGTGTATTATAACAAAGGATAGTTTTGAATCTCATGCACTTCTTAACAAACTTCATAACTTAGAAGTAGAGTGTGCACATTACTCTATGGGAAGTTAGTTTTATTATGGCCTTTGACTTCATATTCAATGCACCATATTCCACTTTTAGCATCATGCATAGAGTTGGTGGTAATATTTTGGAGTTAGGAGGCCATAAATGTAATTTTCACCTCCATAAATGGGCTAATCTCAGTATCTACACTTTTGATTATCCTTGGCTCTTAGCATAGATTCAAGTACTTCTCAAGGTTATATCAAATCCTTCATGGAAATTACTCTTCAAAATGGCATGAGCAACCCCCTAATGAATCATTGTGCATGTTGGAAAGGGTGAGTATCATATGAGAGCTTTTATAAGAGAGTTTTGAACCTTACATTGTACAAACATACACACTTTGAGAGTCCTTGGGTAATTTTATTAGTGTGATGATGCTCTATTATTTAAAATCTAGGATGTCAAATTCCTTCAAGAATGCATCCTTTAGGGTATAATAGTCAACCATGGCCTAATTAGGATCAATTTTTTTATACTAGGTTTGGGCATGATCAAGTAAAGTTGTAAATTGAGTAGCCTTACACTCAAACTAGGTTATGCCTCATGCATACCACTATATTTCATATTTTAGCACATGATCTTTAATGGTTTCCATACCATGATACTCAAGGAGGTGCATATCCATTTCTTAGTATATATATTGTAGGGTGTAGGTAGTACTTGAGGTGATTGTCCCCTTATTGCATATCCCAGTGATAATCCTCCAATGCCTCCAACCTTAGAGGTAAGAACTACTCCCATCACTCATACTGGTGTAGTTGATGCCATTGGTGATATTTTTCTTATTTATGGTGTTGAACCATTTCATATGGGATGTTTCCCACCTTGTGTTATTGGCATTGGCTGATTTGGTACACTTTTATTTATGTTATATTATGGCAAGATAATTCCCAATGGTTTAGAGGTAGTTGCACTCACCTCATTATATGGAATAATCTACTCAATCACAAAGTCAAAATTTAAATCTATAAAATGTCTAAAATCTAATGTATTATTAGGGTCAACAATCACTTATGTATTATATTCAATTGGGGTATCTAGTTCATGAGCATGTACCATAGGTTCAAAGGGGGTAGGCAGATCAAGTGTATATGTAATCATCAAATTGTATAAGAACTCAATAAATTTCACACCTGTCAAGTTTCAATCTTGATCCATTACTTCATTATATCTCTCATCCTCAAAAATTTTGTCTTTCAAGATATCCTTCCCCATGCCCTTTGTAGACACCGAAATCGTGTCGACTCCCCTGGTCATTCCTCGTCTTCTTTCTTCTTCGCCTATTGAACCCTTGCCGATCACTTGTTTCACCAACCTTGACCCTGGCAGCATGTAAAGAGGAGCACAGAGCAAAAGGTAGACTCTATCCCCACTATGCATCTGCCGACGTCGGTCTTTACCCGACCGATGTCGCCGACGTCGGTCACCTATCGGCCGACGTCGGCAATCCTGCCGACGTCGGTCACCTTCCCCTTGTCCGTTATCAGTTACCATTCGGTTTCCCGAAATGGTTGACGAACCGTTTCTGGAACCGTCCCCATCCCTCGCCTTCATCAACCTCCGCCAGCCATTCGAACGCTGAACCCCCGAACGCTGATCAACCGAACGCTGAGCAACCAACCTGCAAATTCCTCCACGAACCTGCGAACTCCGAGCAATCATCAACACTACGACATCAACTAATCTGCACACCATGGCTTTCATCGGGTCTTCTACCAGGTAAGTCTTTATTCTGTTTATTTCATTTTCTTTCTTAGTTATTATTTATGTTCTGTTATCCCTGCCTCTGTCCTCAAACCCTGGGACTCTGTTCCGACCTCGTCCCAACCTCGTCCCTGTCCTTATCAAACCCAGTCTCGACTCTGTCTAAACCTCGTCCTTGTCCTTATCAAACCCTACCCTGATCATATCAGACCCTGTCCTGACTGTTCAGACCTATCCCGACTCTGTTCAAACCCCCCAGACTCTCCCTGAACCTGTCCTGACTCTCTCAGAACCTGTCCCGAACCGTTTCCCAGAACCTGCCCCTACTGACGCCGGTCACTACCCCGACCGACGACGGCACCTTGACCGACGTCGGCACCTTCCTTAACCGACACCGGCACCACAGAGACCGATGCTGGCGACTGTGCAGAACAGTGCCGCATATCAGGTACGCTCTTTATTTTCTGTCATTTATTTCTGTCATTATCATCTACTTTCGTCCAACATTATGCTATTTTTTATCAGTGGGTTGATATCTTTCTAGGGAGTCTTCGTACTTCTGGGATCGGGCGTTCGCCTGACAACCCACCATATCTCTTATTAACATTTTTCCGTGTTTAGCCTTTTCTTCGCAGGTGTCATTCCTCCACAGCAAAAGAGGAGAATCTTTCAACGTCTGATTTCGGTGTGCACGACTGTATCAGGTACTTCTAGCCTTAACCATCTTTCAGTTTCTTATTTCTTCTTTGAATGTAGAAAGCAATTTTGCATAGAAACATTCTGGCACGCCCGGTGGGACCCTAGGTCCTCCTTGGGTTCTTTCTTTCTTTTGTTCATTTAGGTGCATTAGGTTTCTTCCTTTTCACCTCCTTTTCGTCTCTTCTTAAACAACATCATAAGCAGAACTAAAACGAACACTTCTTTCTTTCTTGCACTTCTAGACTAGCTAAACTCATATTCTTCGACTCTTTCTCCATTCGTCTTCATACGAACAAACATTTCGACTTGGACATTAAAACACTTTGCATTCATTTTTGTTTGCCTGCATCTTTTAGACCACACATAGTAATTAAACTGCATATTGAATTAATCTAGTCACTTGATGTTACACGACCAAACCACATGCACTAAAACAAACATAAAACTTACCTGAGACAAGGCCCGACTGGGATTTCATCCCCCAGCGGATACCTTACCCGTCCCGGTGACCCTACTTGGATTTCATCACCAAGGGGGAAGCCCACTCCGTTCTCTGGCGGAGTCTAAACTCTAGTGGAAGTATATTTTGGCTAAGCGAAACCAGCTAACCACTGGAATCGTGAAGTGAGGGGAGCTTTCTCCTTAGCACCAGGCCTGTACGGAAGCTAACACAGACTTCTTGAGTGCCTTAACAAAACCCGAAACCATCCATAGACCGCCTTCTTCTAGGACCCATTTTTCAACCAACCTTCCTCTACACACATTCTAAGGCATAAGCCACTATAATCCTAATAATTTACTTCTAGGGTTTTAGGATCTGCTTGTGTCTTCATCTTCTTTTTAGTTCTTATCTGCTTGTTTGAGCTTGTGAGGACGTTCTTTTTTGCCTTGAATGGTTCTGACACATAGTCAAACCAAGGCTCTTCTTGACCATGCTAGCCATCAATCGCTTTCACCTACCCCGTCTACAACCAACCCTATAATGGAGTTCTACTCGAAGACCGAAAGAATTCCTACTAGACTATCTCTAACCCAGACGCCTATCATCCCAGAAGGGGACCAAGACTTTGCAAGATTCTTGGACCTCAATACCGTAGCCCTCCAAAACTATCTCGCAAGAAAACCAATGCGGGACCTCTCGGGCGACGTGGCGATGACATCCACACCGTTCGTCACCCAACCTTTTACGACTCAACCTTTCGCCTCAACCATTAACCCGACCATGGCCTATACGCAAAGTTCGACCTCCTCGTCTATTTTTAGACCAACCTCCACCGGGGTTTCATTACCCCCTCAACCGCTTGCAATTCAACCAAGTTCTACATCATACCAGAACTTGATTGTCTCGACCCCTCACACTCTTGCGCCTATATATGCAGGAGTGCCTACCTCGTCCTTTGTCAATGCCGTCACACAACCTCCTTTGGCGGTATCTAGTCAGCCTATGCCTTCTACCTTCATAACCCAACCACCCTTAACCTCTACTTCTGCCCCTGCGACTAGCCATCCGTACGTTGTACAACCGACTATGTCGCACGCCTCTTCTAACCTCTTTCAAGCGCCTTACAACCTAGGAGGTGCTCAACCCGCCAATCTGTCAGCAGACGTCATCAAGATGCTGATGGATAAAATGTCCCGTCTCGAAGCTTCTATCTTTGGTTCAAGCAATACTTTGTCATATGAACAAGTTTGCAGCGAGCCCATCCACCCTTCCGTCCCTATTCGACCATACCCCAACCATTGGGAGCTTCCTAGATTTACTCGCTTTCAGAGTAAGGAAGACCCACAACAACATCTACGGGCATTCAGACATGCCTGTTATCTTATCGCCCACGACGATGCGTTACTTCTACGCACGTTTCCTATGTCCCTTTCTGGCCCTGCCCTTGACTGGTATAGTTCTCTTGCCAGACATTCTATCTTTTCATTCATCCAACTCGCCCAACTATTCGTCGACCATTTTTCTATCAATATCACTAAACAAGTTTCGATCACAGACCTTTACTCCATCAGGCAATTTGACGACGAATCAATAGCTGATTTTGTCGCCCGTTGGAGAGGCCTGATTAACCAGCTCTCCTTCTCCTTGCCTCAACCCGAGCTCATTGAGCTCTTTTCTCGAGCATGTGTCAGTCATATCTCGTCCACCCTGCGGGTTCAGACATTCCACACTTTCGACGAGGCCTTCACCATGGCCCGAAAGCTTGAACTCCGCGCCATTGAAGAAGATAAGGTCAAATTATGTAATACTACCAATGACCATTCTTCTTCCAGACCTTCTTCTGCCCACTCTCAATCCAAGGAGTCGGCAAACACTGTCATCTTTAGACCATCATCTTCAACAACAACCAACCGCTCATCATCTTCAACATTAGACTACATCAATAAACATTTTCAACGTCAATCCATACAGCGTCAATTCACTCCAATTAGGGAGTCATATGCCTCTGTCTTGGATAAACTCGACAAGGGGGATCTTATTTTAGATAACCCGAACACACCGCCCAACCAAAACCTTGACATCTTCAAGCAACCCCTTTCTAATCACCCACCTACTCAAGACAACGTCCAAACCATAATCAATGACCTTCAAGACCATGATATACACACAGTCGACACTATCTTTTCTCTTATCCCTGACCAACCTCTTTCACAGGTGGAAGACCCTTCTTCCCCTATACCTCCTCCACATGGCGAAGAACTTTCTTCTCCCACTTCTCCTCCAGCGACTTCTCCTATATTGGAGGACGCTTCGACCACATCAACACCAGCTGCCTCACCTTCATCCTTATTATCATCCATAGACGATCATACCTTTTTGACTCCCCAACCACACACAGAAGCCATGACTACTCCAGAGATCTTTCCTCTTAAAGAGCCCATACCTTTAATCTCTTCTCCATCGAGAGAAAAACCGTCCACATCTAAGTCCAAACCCGCGCAGGCGTCCATCATGCCCAAAGAGACTAAACCTCTTGGTGTTCGTCCCACATCTAATCTCGCCTCACACAAAGGTGGCCCTCAACCCAAACCAGAGAAGGCTACTAAACCACACCGGAGGCCTCCTCCCCAATCTTCATCATTACCTTCAATCTTGGGCCCACATCCGTCTACTTTACTCGGAGTGCTTCCCACTCCCATACTTCACAGAGGTAAGTCACCTCCATTATTCTATCAACCCGTCAGACTTATACCTCCTTCAAACCATCGATTAACGCCTCTTACGCCTCCCAAACCAATGTCACCAACCCTCTCTGCAATAAAACATCCCGATCCGTTAGCAGGTTCTTATGCCTTGCTCTTACGGCAATTGTTGCAGTCCTCTTGTCTCAATCTCCCGCCTCTTAGACCATATCACTCTCTCGGACCAAAACCACCATGGTTCGATGACACTTGCATTTGTGCGTATCATCGCACGCCTGGGCACGACACGGAGCATTGTCATGCCCTCAAGGTCATCGTTTGCCAATGTCTGGGGAATGACACCTCTCTTCTCGACCACGTTATCCACAAACCTTCAACACCACCCCACTCATCAACCCTCGGATCAAGGCCATCTTGGTTCGACAACTCTACATTCTGTCATTATCATCACACTCCGGGACATGACACCGAGCGTTGTTGCACTCTTAAAGCTGTCATTCGTCACCACCGGAAAAAGGACACCCTTCTCATCAAGGATCCTCTTGACCTCCCCTTTGACAAATTATCAACACCAACCCTTACCTCTCCAACCTCGTCACCTAAATCGGGATCTCCACGCCAGACTGTGGTCCCTTCGCTGCCTTTAACCCCTTTATTCAACATCAACACAGTCCATCTGACCACTAAACCTCAATCGACTAAAACTAATCCATCAAACATTCTCCCTAGCCGCTGGGGGAATTCAACCTTCATCCAAACCTCAACCAATTTTTCAACACAGTCTCGACCACATATCAATCACTCTTTCAACTTAGCCTCAACCAGACCAGCAACCAAACATTTAACCCGACCTCAACCAAACATTCGACCCAACCAAAAACCAAATACCAACCAATCAACCCTCGACCAACCATTGACCAATCATCACATGACTAAATCTCAACCAAACATTCGACCCAATCTTTTTATCAAAACATTCAACCTTTTCAATCAATCAGCAACCATATCAACCAACTTTACATCCACTCATCAATCAACACCTGACCAATCTGGAAAGAGGCAAATGGGGCAAGTTTGCTCCTAATTGGCTCGGACCTTTTATTATCACGCACAAGCATGGCCCAGGGTCTTATTAGACCTTAAACCCTTTTTTTATGCGTTGCATCTGCGACCGTTCTACTGCTAGTCGAGTATTCGTCCACTTGACACTTAACTTGAGCTCGTCCCTTGAGCAATCCCTGTCCTCTTCATCCTACTTCCTTTCAACCCTATTCCTCTTAACAATTCCTATAACCCTTTTATGATATATGGATACTTTGTCCTACTAAAAGGGAGCCCTTGACCTTCTACAGTCTTGTCCATGACTCACATTTCTATCAAAACAAATCAAGATGTCAAAACATATCCATGGTCACTATATCTATATCAAAATCAAAAAGACAGACTGCTCCCTCGAAGGACAGCTGTATTATCATTGCTGTAATAAATAGACTGCTCCCTCGAAGGACAGCTATTCAAAAGCCTTTTTATTAAACAAAAATATAGACCACTCCCTCGAAGGATGGCTATGACTACTCTGGCAATAAACAACAACTTATTTTAGAAGCTTCCCGCATTGATCAGCTTCGCAACCTGACCACCAAGCAAATGACATCTCTATGCAGGCTTCCCGCATCGATCAGTCTGCCTCTCAAAAAAAAAAAAAAAAAAAAAATGAGTCATGGACTTGGCTTGTAGTTGTCTCAGGGTCTCCTATAAAAAGGGGCAAAGTTATCTCTGCTCTTAAAACGGGTTACCCTCTTTCCTCCTCCTATTACCTACTCAAGGGACTTCGAGCTCACTTTAATGTCTAAGTGATTCGATTACCGCTATAACATAACTATGGTCAACGACGTCACGCATAAATGGGGCTCTTGGTTCTCATAACCCCTATCTATGCCGTCTTTTTGGTCCTTGTCAATGAAAGAGCAATTTGCCTTTCATCTTCCTCTGCCCTTTGGTCACATTCACCTTCATCACTTGTCGATCAACTCAGCTCAACTCTCTTTTCAAACCATCAACATGACCTTGCCTATTCACCCTAGTTTCTATGGACACCAATACACATGGAAACTATCGACTCGCCCCAATTTGTGTTAAGCATAAACCAATACTTGCTGAAGCATAAATAGACCTCAATTCATTTTTAGCATACATCCATCACGCAAATGGAATATTGCTAGGGATGAAAAACCCCTCAACCAATGTTGCAGAATACACCATTTGGAAAAGGCTGCAACATCTTTTTTTTCCTCACCATCCCTTTGACCCTTCCTCCCTTCTAGGGAGAACTACATCGGCCTGAGGCCCTATCACCAGGGCTATGTAGGCAGCACTTAGTTGACATGGGGTCTTCTGGGGTTAGCTCGGCCGCACCCTTTCATCCTTTCGTCCATTCATCCTTCCATCGACCACCAACCATTGGAGATCATGCCTATCTCCTCCGACCTCGACCACTTCCAAGACGTTGTTGCCTTGGTTGTTTTTTCATGTTGCTACCTCATGACTGGTTAGCAGAATTGTGCGCAGACCTTTTTAGACCCTCACAAGTATAGGATCGCACACCGGTTGATCTGCACTACTTGTGACTTTTTCGCATTTCTAGGAGCACTTCCTGAGCCTGGGATACCTGGAACGTGACGAACCATTTGGAGCTTCAGCTTAGATTGAGTGACCCGATCAGCAGACGACTAAATGCTGGGGCCCGGTTACTTCAATTTTGGCACTCCTCGACCCTTGACCTGCGACACTTTGGCCTGACCATCTCGTGTAGTGGTATACGCGCAAACACGACTTTTGTAGCGTTCACCCTCACCCCTTTTTTCATCCACTCTTTATCAAATCAGCACCCGATTCCCGGTTCCCTTCCCTCGACTCCTGCTTTGAGGGGGAATACCTCATCCTTACTCGGGGCATTTCGCTTCCTATTTTTGTCTTGCAGTTCATTCGAACAACCAACAAGACGAAATCAACCTTATCCCTCACCTGGGGCACTCGCTCCTATTTTTGTCTTGCAGTTCGTCAAGAACAACCAACAAGACAAAAAGGGGCAAATGTAGACACCGAAATCGTGTCGACTCCCCTGGTCATTCCTCGTCTTCTTTCTTCTTTGCCTATTGAACCCTTGCCGATCACTTGTTTCACCAACCTTGACCCTGGCAGCATGTAAAGAGGAGCACAGAGCAAAAGGTAGACTCTATCCCCACTATGCATCTGCCGACGTCGGTCTTTACCCGACCGATGTCGCCGACGTCGGTCACCTATCGGCCGACGTCGGCAATCCTGCCGACGTCGGTCACCTTCCCCTTGTCCGT
>JARHVA010006490.1:242500-395000 GCA_037957365.1 Torreya grandis | reverse complement strand
TACCTACATAAAGCCTATAGTATGCCACCCTTTGATACGAGGGATGAGGGTAGAGAATTAATCATGTCAAAATACGTATATATATATATATATATATATATATATATATATATATATATATATATATATATATATATATATATATATATATATATATGAAATCATTGTGTCAATTTACATAATAATTAATGACCTATGTCACATGAACAGGTACTATACTCATCAAATATGATAAACTTATTTGAAATTATGTGTCTGTAAATTCATCAATTATTGAATTTGATATATTTATTTAACATTCATAATATCGTGTAGATACTTATAGATTGATATTGATATCGATTTCCTCTATCAGATATGTGAAATAAGATAAAAAAATATTTCTTAATGGTTTTTGTCATAAAATGATCTTATAAATTTCCTTAATAAATATTTATTATCTTGAAATAGAGGTTTGAATTTCCATTCATTAATAGGATTATGGAAAAATAAAGTATAAAGAAGATGTCATAATATATGTCTGTAGGATTTGCCTTAGCATATTATTATAAATGAGCATGAAAATGGTACAATGTGTAAGAAAATCATGAATTAATTATAACACAACTAATAGAAATTAAAATTTATATGTAGGTGTCAAGATATCACATTATTATTTTGGCATAAAATAACTAGCAAATTTAATTTGGGTACTCTAAAACATAAAAATCATGGAGTATAAATAGGTTGAGTATTTTGATTTTTAAAATTCATTTGAATTATAATTGATTTATATTTTGATATCTAAAAATTAAAATGTATTTACAATTATAGGTGATCTAGACACAATTTGAGAAGTTATAGAGTACATTGTAGGTTGAGAAGTCCTTAGGACCAGTACGTTTGTAAATATCACTTTTTGAGTTATTTTGAGTATTTTGATTTTTTTTCAATTTTATAAAATAATAATTTTTAAATCATTTATAATTAGTTTTATTAGACTTCTAGAGGTGTTTTGAATTTGATGGAGTTATCCAACTCTTATTGAATCCATCTAGTATTTTTTCAGATATGCCTAGCTTAACAATATTGTCTATCATAAATGAGTAATGAAAATATGTCTTATCATATTTTGAATGACTATATTTTATTTATGTTCATAATATATGTTGAATATGATCTCATAGTTCATGTTTTTTCTAAGTGATATGTGTATGCAATTAGCTAGGATTGACATGAAACTATCATATCTAAAGATCCAAACTTTGAGAATCTAAATCAAATAGATCTCATTGATACTTTAAAAAATTGAGATATGACCAATGAATCCACTAAACCTAGAAAAAGGAGAATATACAACACAATGTCAAGAGAAAGGGTTCTAAGTCATCTAGGAACTCAATACAATGTAATAGCCCTAACTAGGTTTGTAATTATAAATTAATCAAATATCATAATAAATAAATGGAAGTAAGGTAATGGGTTAGAAAACATATTTAAAATGTGAAAGGAACCATGGTAGGAAAATGGAGGCCTAGGATACCTAAGGTGTATAAATGGAATTTTTTAAAATCCTATGGTCATACTAAGTTTAAGAGTAGAGATAATTTAGACAAGGAGACATACATTCATTAACCTAGCATATATGAAACTTCTATCAAAAAGAGCTAGTTTTAAAAAATACTTGCCTTGAAAAAATATATTGAGCCTCAATCTACCCCTTATCCAATGGTTATTTTTAAGTGATTGTTTTGGTTGTAAGGATATCAATGGCTAAATATATCTCTAGGCTAAAATGACTTCTCTTATTGCATCTAATATTCCATAAGACAAGATTTTCCTTCCAAGGAAAAATCTAAGTAATAACTCCTCCATAATTTAAACTTAGGGCAAAAGTGGGGGAAATAGAAATTGAAACTTTATGTTCTTCTCTATTGGATTAAAAAGGTGGATTTTATTTATAATGATGAGTGACCTTAATGCCTCCCATATATTTATCCAAAAATATCATCAAACTCAATTTATTCCTAAACAGGTAAACCAACCTCAAGCTAGGTTATCTAGACTGACTTAGTTATGAAGTATGCACCAACACATTCATAACTACATCAATTTTCTCAATGTAGTTGGGTGAGGTAGATAATGATTATAACTATATCAAACAAGTAAACATAGTTGTAAAATATAGGTTTTTACATACTTAGAGAATAATAAATGGAATGAGACAACTTAGGGGATCAAATATAAAGAAGCTACAATCAACATGGGGATAATAAATAATAATAATAATCTCTCATGAAACACTATCAATCTTCCCACCCCTTTATTGGTGAAACCCTTAAAGTGTGGACTCAGATAAATTAAAACTTCATAGGTTACTACAAGAGAGAAAGTATCAATAAATTATTATTTTTTAAATATTGTGTAAATACAAAATGTTTAAAAATATACGTATGTTTATATAATTTTAAATATTTTGAATTAATTATCTCTTAGATTAGCTATTTGAAATGTGTAATTTTTCATTTGTATCAATGTATTTGAGAATTCTAAATGAATTGACATCAAGGAGGCATAGAAATATGATATACTTTGACAAATTTTCTCATTTGATAATATATACTTTTTTATGAAAGTAATGGTATGCATATAAAATCAAAAGTTTCCCCCATTTTGTAAAAAATAAAGCAACATTTTTGTAAAAGAAGAGTATTAACAATTTTTTATTTTATTTTATAATATCATTAAAATCAATGGAAATGTTTCCATACAAAATAATGAGTTACGTGCACTCCAATGCAACTAAAGGTGAGTGATTTTAATATATAAGATATCACATTTAGATATTTTGTAGGTATTATCTCATAAATTAAATTTGATATAATACATAGTTGAAGCATCAAACCATATAAATAGGTAAGTTTATAGATATTTTAATTTATTTCCCATTGTTGATAGTGATTTTGAGATTTAATCTATTTTGATGTTGAACTGTTGAGGTATATTACCTAACCAATTTTAGTGCTTATAGAATCCCCATTAGAACAACCACCTAAGGACATAGTATGTAGAATTTGTTTACCTTTTTTATCTATCTTTGCATTTTATTTAACTTATTTTTTTTAAATCATTTTTTTAAATGATGCATTTAATGTATTTTTTGTGTATTTTTGAGGAATGAATATAGTGACTCTTCAAGGTCATTATGTGAACATAAATAACACATGATAAACTACACACTCAATATCCAATGTTCAGGCTGAGACAACTGATATAATGGATGGATGATGTGTGGAGCTATGGATTATGTTGATTTTTGGGTGGAATGGGATTTCAGATGATGCGAGGTAAGGTATTATTATGATGGAACTAAAATAATTATTCATTTTCACATTATTCATTAAGATTATCCCAATGTGTAAAGATATAACTCCAGGGCCTTTTGGTGTCTAAGATAACAAGAAGGTGAAGCTATTGAATAATACTAGGATAGGTGAAATGGGGATGTTTAGGCTAAATAAATCAAGAGATGAGATAAAATCTATCAATTTGATTATGCCAAATCATTATCATCCATAAATGTGAATTATATATGATGAGTCTAGACACAAAATGAAGAAATGGGTGTGAAGGTGAGGATCTAGGATTGAATCATGTTATATTTGTGACCTCAGTATTGGTAGAGGATAATAATTGGTGGATAAATAACTTTATCTTATTCCATTATGGAACTAAGAGTGTTGATAATAAGGTTTGGAATATGTCTATCATGGAATATCTCAAGTCTCAATTATACATTTATATATGACTTTGTGTTGATTTTAGGCCCAGGTGGTCTAATCGTAAGGAAAATATCTTCTCTAATAAGGTAAGGTCTCTTTGAAAGTGTCATCCAAAGGATACTAGAAAGATATAATCATATGATATTGTTTTGTCTTTTTTTTAAGTAATCAAATTATTGTTGATGAAAAGTCTTAGTATGTTTGTGCTCAACTTGACAAGGATTTTGTAGTTTGATTATTTTGTTTTTTTAGGAATATTTGACTAAAATAAGGACTAAATAATTAATAAAATTAAATAAATTGAAATTAAATAACAATAATAAATCTAGAATTAAATAAATAAAACACTTATTTTTATCTTTTCAAATTTATTTTCAATGTATGTAAGGTAAGAGAGAGAGATCTACTATAACTATGTAAATACTAATTTTTAAACTTTTTTAGATACAACCTAGATGAATTTGTTTTTGTGATTTTATTTAAATTATGTATGGATGTGTCTATGTGAAAATTAAATTTTTAACAGCATGAAAATGATTCAATAAGAGGTTTAGATTCTAAATAAAATAAATACTATTAAGCTCCTAACACTTCTTTTACTCATATGCAAGATAGAACCAACTTTTAATATTTCTTGATTGAATTAAAAATATGTATTATCAATGTGTTCGTTTTGAATATAATTATTTTTTAAATTATTATTTTACACTATTATGAGTTGAAATAAAATAAATTAGTATTGAAATAAAGACTTTGGTCTACCTAGGTTGATCTATGGTTTTCTAGTTGCTTGTGTGTGTGTGTATGTGTGAGATAATAAAAATAATTTGTTTCAAGAAAAAATTTATAAATAAAATGACTAACAGTATGTGTGACCTATTATAAAAATTTCCCATGGTTTTAAATCAAATATCATATGTTATGAATGAATCTAATTAATGCAAGCAAATAAAGAGACTAGATATTATTTTTGTTGAAAAGACTAGAAAGGAAATGATTATTTTTCCTATAAATTTTTATAGAAAATAAATATAATATAATTCAAGATGAATTTAACTAATATAATCTAGAAAAACAAAACAAAATAAACTAAAAAGTCCTCCAACTTGATCAAGACAAAGATCATTTGAAATCATGTAGCATGTGTTGTTTCAGTCCTTACTATTTTAGTACCTTTATCTAGGAAAAGATTTTAGGAATAATTTAACAAGGAGAATGAACCAATAATTTTCAAAAAAGGGAGAATAATAATAGATACACAATCCCAAAAAAAGAGTAGCTGATTTATGGCTGGTTAAGTCTAGTGTTTGTAAAAAGTGGGTTGTATAATTAATGACACTTCTTTGCTTGTAATGGTTATTCAATCATAAAAATAATATATTTAGAGCTCCAAAAAAATTATAACAAGATGTGTATATATAAATATTTAAAACTCCAATATTTACTATCAATTTTTGGATCCAAAATCAAGCCAAAATTGGGTTACTTACAGAAATGCAATGGAGGTTACATGAAGGATTTGAACTAAGTTGAACTAGGAGTAGAACTTAGAAGAGATTAAAAATGATTAAAATTTAAATATGGAGTGATTTGGGCCATCATGGAAGTGAAAAAAATGTTAAAATATTAAAAAAAAAACATAAAAATCTTGAAAAACATGTCAAAACTTGAGTTTTAGAATGTAATTTTGGAAGATGAAGAGCAAGTGACAAAACTACTATTTTTGTAAGGAAAGTTGCATAACCAATTAATTACATGATTTAATAAATTTATAAGGTAATAAACCACTAATAATTTAATATAAAACTATCATATGGAGATATAACCACTATGATGGTTTTAGTTATGAAACCTAGGCAATAGTTTTGTAGTGAAGAGTGGCAGTCTTGTCATGGATAGTGATAGTTTCATCATGCATAAATTTTTTTAAAATTGAGATTATATAATATATATATGCCATATAAATATATTAATAATGGTATTGGAGAGATAAATGGATGTAAAAATTGGGAAAGCATTAGAGAGAACCTATTTTGAACATACATTAAGAGATCATTACATCATCATTAGACATCGAATCAGAATGTCACACTATGAAAATTTTGGGTGCATACATATCACCCTATAAAAATTATTCCTTGTAATGAATTAATAAGGTTTTTTTAATATGTATTGTTACACAAAAAAGGAAATAGGTTCTATAAATACTTATCTCACTTACCTTAGTGGTGTAGCAAAGCCAGTCAATACATTACGAAACCTATAGACAAAAGATAAGAATTAAGTGAAATTTAATAAAAGAGTATAAAACATACTATTTAATAAAAACAAGGATGAGATTAAATAACTTATGTGTGGGAAAGATCATACTACCTGAACCATCCCATTGGGGGATTAAATCTAATGCTAAGTCATAGTGTACTTACAAAACTACAAAACTTACTAAAAAATATAAAAATGTTATTAAAACATTAGTTTTAAAAAAATCATAAAATATAGAAATAAAAATACCCATGAACATGAAAATATGTGTCAAATGTGGAAATATTCCAAAATTGGAAAGTTTTCAAAACAAACTAGCTAGTTTGGGTCTATTATATTCAAAACCTGCCAAAAGAATTCATGTGTGCCAATTGATTTGATAGAGTTTTGAGCTCTAGATTGGTTGTGATGGATTTGAGAAAATAATTTTAAAATAATATGGGTACAAGATAGAAATGTAAAATATACCATTAACAGGTGGATCTACGTATGGACATGTAAGTTTTTCTATTTTTTTCCATTGTGCCCCAATTTTGAAGATTTGTTCAAAACACACTAACTATTAGGTGAAAATTGAGATTTTTAGTGTCAAAGTGTTTGTGGGAGGTACTAGAATAGGAAGGTGTGAAAATTTGTGTAGTTTAGGTTATTTTTTGAATTTTTTGAGGAGTTTTTAAGAGGACATGGCTGGGTAACAAAACCACTGCTAGGGGATAGAACTGTCAATCTTCATAGATTGGTGGTTATATAACCATCATGGAAAAACTATAAAAATTAGGGTCTATAGGTTGATGATGGTGAGATCACTACTAGAAAATGTTACATAATCATCAATGGTAACTGTGTAACCATATTAATTAGTTACATAATTACCCTATAACTTTCACATAACTACCATGGGCCAGTTGTATAATTGTCAATTACATATAGGGGTTATTTCACTCCTTGTAAGTAAGAGGAAAAATTTAGATTTTTTGGAAAGTATAGTTAGTTTTTTTAGATAACTTGTGATATTTTATTTATGTAGGGAGTTTATATATATTAGATCCAAGCCTAGGAGTATTATTGGATCTCTCAAGTGACAACACTTCTAATGGTAGATGAGATAGCCATTCTTGATTGAGTTTACATACTATGAGCTTCATAGGTGGGGATAATCACCACCTATAGTAGGTTTTTATATGACCTACTCACCTACTGGGACCTTGAAAATAATTCTTTAAGGTTCCCTCAATTCCTAGGAGAGTGAACCATCACTCTCATGTATGTATAAAGGTTCATTGTTATACTAGTGATAGTTAGTTAGTCACCCTCTACGAGGCCACAAGTAGTGTTGAAGTAGTAGGTTGGGCCAATCATTTTTGAGACATGGGCATACTTAATTTATATGTGAAATGAGGAGTATGGATTTCTAGTATTGATGAATTAACAATTCTAAATCTAAAATAGGTTCTTATTAGTTTCCTTTCCTCTTAACTAGTGGGTGAAAAGGTTATAAATAGGTTACTATAGAACTAGTCCCTAATGATCTACTAGATAGTGGAGAGGGGAGCTTAGTTTACTTGGATCCAAAAGATCTTGGATCATAGTTAAAAGGACTTGTAAGGTGTGTATTTACTAAGAACACTCTCAATCAGTCACCCCATGCTCCTCATTAATTGTGTATATAATAAGATGATCTAATTCTAGAGTGGAGTACTTATTGGGGATGTAGGTTATATGATGGCCTTGAGATGGACAAATGTGGCACCTTTTCATGTTTTTATTGGTGTATTTATACTCTTATAGTGAAATTTTGATATACGTACCCTACCAAAGATTGATTTGATATTGTGATGGATAGGATTTATATATTTCAACAACTATTGGGGCTATACAGGCATGAGATATGATCTTATAGGTTAATGTTCACCATTTTGTGTGTAAGCTACCTTAATAGTTTGACATGCCTTATGTAGGCAACCTTCCAATTTCCCAAAATATATATAGAGATTTGTGATAGGAAAAGGTAAGGAGATTAGGGTTATTATAATGGAATCTAATTTTATTAGGGGTGATCATTATATCAATGACCTAAGAGGGAGTTAAAAAGAGGAGCATATGTTATTAAGATAGCATTCAATAGCCCCACCGCTATCACCAAGATCTTGGTGATTAGTGTATACACAATATTTTTTTAAACTTTATTAGTTACTAACACTATCTATATTTAGAAACCTATGGATTTTTTATCTCTCTAAATGCATGCCTTAAAGGTTACACTAGGAAAGGGATGGGGAGATGATTGGTGCTTTGCAATATTATTGGTTAGCTCTATCAGTACCTAAAATATCCCACTTATCTAGTTCCCCAAGTAACCCAAACATTATTTATCCACTTCCTTATAAAATTATCCATTAAAATATCTCCTAACTAAGTAAACACCCTATTGTCTTACTAACTAGGCTAGGTAAACCTTGTTATAAATTTTTAAGTGCATGCTATAGAGCTAAGTCAACCTGACCAACCTAGTTCAAGGCATAATGGTAAGTTTTTATAAAACACTGGGTCAAATTTTTTGACCTCATCAAATAAAAATATAAAAGGGTTAAGGATTATCCATTTTGATAAATATAAGGCTCATTTCAATACAATATAGAGGAACATTAATTTTCACATCATTATAATTTATAATTCTAATAAATCTACATTTGAAGAAGCCATTACTTAGGGTTTGCCTTGGAGGGAAGACAAATTGTTTTATAGGAAGTATTGGATGAAAAGTAAGATTATTTTAGCCTATAGATGATCTATATAGTGTGATCCTTAAAATTCCACAACAAACTCTTGCAACGTGCCATTTCCCTAGGGAGAGATTGAGACTTGTCATGTTCACCCAAAGGTAAGTATTCCTAACTCTTGTTATTTCATTTGATAGATAGATGATCTATAAATTAATATGTGTTGAATGTATAAATCCTCAATTATATTATATCTATTATTAAACTTAGTATAGATATAGGGTTTTATTTTCTTTCCATATTCTACTTTAGGTAATTTAGGCCCCCATTTGCATATAATGATCCATTGATTCTTTTGTTTATGTACCCATCCCCATTTGTCCCACAAGATTTATTGAGAACTATATTAGTTTTATATTGTGTAATTATACCTAGATATGGCTATTGCATTATATTATTTACCTAAAATCTTTGGAACCCTCTTATTTGGTGTTGTGTGGTAATATATCCCCTAGTTAGGTCTAACATATTCAATTTGGTCATGTTCCCAATATAAAAAGTATTTTAATAGATGTTAGTTGATTACCTTATTCTAAATTGGATTTATTATGTAAGATAAGATATATATTGATCTTAGTTTGTTTCATATATTTTGGTAAACCTAACATAAATCTAATCCTTAAATTTTTATGATTTTCAAGTATAGCTAACTAGATCACACTAGTCAAACTAATCTTAACCTTTATTTGTATATTTACGATCCATAGTCAACTAGGTGATGCTAGTTGACCCATTTTAGTCCTCTATTTTCAATTTTTTTTTCAAGGTCAACTAGGTCACATTAGTCAATATAGTCTATTTCTCTACTTATAGATATGGAATCCACAGTCAGCTAGATCATATTTGTCAATCTAGTATTTTTATATGTTTGCAAATTCATGATCTACAATAAACTAGGTTATGTTAGTCAAACTAGTTTTATCATTTTACTTATAGTGTTTCATCTCTAATAAATTGAGTCACACTAGTTGACTCAATCATTTTTTTAAAAAAAATTCACTTACAATCAACTAAATCTACCTGATCGACTTAGTTATTTTTGGTAGTATTTAGTTTTTTGTTTTGTATAAAAATAGTTCATATTGTTTGAAAATATTTAAAATTTATTACTTCCAATTTTTTTAATCTATAAACTAATTCAACTTGGTTGAATTTGTTTAACTTCTATGTTTTTTAGATTTGTGCCAATGCAAGACTTAATCAGGCCTAGAAAATATAATCAATAGTCAGATCTTTAGTATCCACAGTCAATTAACTAAGTATCCCTACTCAACCAGTTAAATATCATCAATCAACCAATCTAGATTAATTGTTCAAATTTTCATCAATTATCTCAATTTAATATTTCTTCATTTCAACAAAAATATTCAACATTTCAATTTCTACACTATTTTTGCTTATTTTTTAATTATGTAAAATTGTATCACACAATCAAATTAGTCAATATGGATGAATTAGTTATTTATATATACTCTACCAAACAAAATAAGTTGACATGGTTGATTATGTTTGATTTTCTCAAGTTTTCATAATATACTAGATCAACACACTTGATTGTGTTCTATTTTATATTCCAATTAGATTGCCTTGGCCGATCTTATTCTATGTTTTTTATTTTGAAAATAAACAAGGTAATTCACTTTAATTTCTTAGTAAATAATCTCACATTTTACTTTAAAATAGTTTCTTACCTATTTATTTACTTTCTAAAACTAGAAATTGGTTTTCAACACTTGATTTTTGCCTTTATTTTTAATGTCTTGATTTACCTAGAAACTGTGTACTAGTAGTTTTAAAACTACTTAGCTACTATCATGATGGGTTATGTGATACTTTATTTATGATCATTGTCTATCATTTACGTATATCATAGCATGATTTTCTTACTCCAATACTCATATCCATAGTATAGATTTAAACATATAATTTAGTTTCTATGCACCTCATTATATTTTAGAAATGCCTAGGATTTTATTTTAGGAATCTAGCCATATATTTAAACTTGTGGTGCATCAATTAGTGGTTATCACTAAGAATTTACTTTTATATCATCTCTTAAACTAATTTTAGTGGGCTATGGGAATAATAA
Source organism: Torreya grandis (assembly GCA_037957365.1). Taxonomy (NCBI): domain Eukaryota; kingdom Viridiplantae; phylum Streptophyta; class Pinopsida; order Cupressales; family Taxaceae; genus Torreya; species Torreya grandis. The sequence continues at coordinate 384,108 of JARHVA010006490.1, read as the reverse complement.
ATCCTCCATAGTTAGCATTCTAAAAAATTAGGTTGTCACTATCCAATGGATGAACAAGTATCTTTGGGAGCCTACAAGTCAATCAAAACTTTTTAATACAACTTCATGATCTTATTTTTAGATAATTAGTTAACATTATTAGTTACAAAATTACATTTTTTTTTATTATTTATTTCTATTATCTATTGTATTGCAGATGATACTAACCAAAATTAATACAATTCTATGATGTGTGTTATATAGTTCAATAATTTTTCTACTTTACTCCTACCTTAAAAACTATGTAATTCAAATTATTATTTATTTGTTTTCAAATTAAACTAGGATGTGTAAAATGAATTAGTATAGCTTTATATTTTCTTACATGTGTAACTAATTTGACCAGCTCAACTTACTATGCTATCCAGACATTATTTATTTCCTCCCTATAGAACTATGTCGATCATCTCAATGTAGCAGAATTTCAACATTCTATCTATTTATTTCCTATACCACTAAGTCAACCATCTTGACTTAGTATGTTATCTAAAATCTATATATTTCCTAATTTTAACACAAAGTTAACCAACTTAACTTAGTATGTTATCCATACACTATTTGTTTCTTACCCATACAACTAATTCACCAACTCGATATTGTAGGTGCCCAGACAATTGAGTTGACTAGATTGAATTAGTAGGATTTAAATAAAAAACTATTTTCTCACATGTACAAATAATTCAACTATAATGAATTAGTATTATTATAAAACCATTATGTTTTTCTTAACTATAAAACTAAGTCAACCAACTTGACTTAGTATCTATCAAAATCTCTATCTTTTTATGTTTATCCAACTAGGTCAACCAACATAACCCAGGAGGTTTCTAGACCATTTTATTTTTCCTATCTACCAAACTAAGTTGACCAAGTCAACTTAGTTAGTTTCCAGATTGTTACTTCTTACTCTCTATCTAAATTGGTCAACCAACTTGACCTAGTAGGTTTACACCTTTCTACTTTTATCTTTAATTTTCACCATTCAGTATATTTTTGATGAAACTAAAATTCAAACTAAAAATGATATTATAAATTCAACTAACCCTCCTAGTCATCCTCAATCTCACCTTCCCTATACTTTCATATAAAATATAAATGTTAACAATATCCATGTGGCCACTAGAACTAAAAACTATGGGTCACCTCCTACTAAAACTTTGGATCCACTAAACTATCCTCCAAAAATGTCTACTTTTTAGGATGAGAGTGATCTCAAATATTCTACTAAAATGATAATTTTCATTAATGAAAACCCTCAACATCAAGGAAATGATCCCGTGATCATCTACAATCTCATTATGGGACCTTACCTTGATTCTCCACATTAAACTACACATAACTTATCTAAAAGCGTTGGGGTAAGTTACCCTATGAATTATTCCATGAATTGTTTTCTTCCATACCCACTTATTCTTCCATGCCTTCAATTTTTCTACTACTTATTATTTGAACTTACCTAGTATCTCAACTAATATGGATGGTATTTCCTCTAATGGCCCTATTCAAGGTTCCCATATTCATAATCAAGTCAATTCTACCTATAGTGCATCTCAAGTTTTTTATACTAGTCTATCCACTATCAACAATAATCAAATTTTATTATAATCCATGAACCAAATGGATACTTTTCAAACTAAGAGTAAAAATAAAATGATATAAATAGAAAACTAACTTTTACAATTGAAAAATCATTCTCAACCCACCCAATGTGGACTTAAAAATCACAATTCCCCTCCCCCCCCCCCCCCCCCCGCGCAACCCCCATTAAAGATGCACAAGATAGCCTTATACCTCAATCTCCACTGCTTAAAAATATTATCAAACATTTACAAAATGAACTCTTAGTACTTCATATTGAAATCATTAACATAAGTAGTATTATTCCTACTATCACTTATAATTAATCCATTTATCCTAATTTACATTTGACAACTTTTAGAAACTTGTATAAATGTTGTATTAAACTCAATACTTTTACCACCACTAAGCTAATATCTAAAACCTTTGAATGTGATTATTTAGATTAGTATAATCAACTCAAATCACATACTATATCTAATTGATAAGATTTATTTAATTCATTGGGAAAAGAATTAAAAACTAATGACCTTCTTGAAAACATCTTAGCTCACTTCATCAGGTGTTCATTAAATGATGGAAAGCCTTGTTTAATAAAGCTGAACATAAAATGTAGGAATACAATCTCTTCCACATATTCAATAATTCTCTTGACCCTAAATTAAAGTTCCATGTTAGGATCCTCTCTCCAAAATATTTTGAGTAATCCCTCAACAAATATAAACATTAGGATTTTATCATAAGAATTTTTTATCCTTCTCATCCTCCTATTGAAACTTGAATGTTTTGAAATCTAAAAATTGACATGCCACAAATAATAACGTTATAGAAAACTATGATTATATTCACACTGTCCACACTATTATTCCAAGTGATTCCAATTATGATCTTATTTCAAAATTAATTTAAACCAACCCTTTATCATAACCTAGTTTCACATTTTCCTAAGTTAACAATTTGGATTATAATAAATCTTTTTCCATGGTGGAAATTCAAAAGTGTCTTCCTAGGCCTTCACCATGATATATTGACCCTAATCACTCCAAAAAACATTGGTATGATACACTAAAAATTCCTTGGTATCATGCAAGTTGGTGTCATTCTCATAAAACTAGTCATCAATTATAAAAAAATTCTCTTGAATACCTTCTTGGTCCTAATTTTTATCACAAAACCATAATTCATGAGTGTTAACAAGATTATGAAGTGAATACAAGGTTTAAGAGAAAAAAAAACAAATATGATGACATTAATCAATATAATGACCATCTCTTAATTTATAAGGATCATCTTCTTATTCATCAACCAAGTACTACTCCACCTTACACTACCAACATTGTCAAAACTTCTATCAATCCTAATGATTATAATGTTGTCAATACAAAAAATATGATGAGAGTAGTTTATTATATCTCTCCTTACCTAAATTATAAATATAATTACCTCCTAAATTTCCATACTATACAAGATTAATACCCATCTCACTTTATGAAACTTGGGCATAAGGCAATGATTCCAAAAAATATAACTAATCCTTCATCCAATATCTCACATTTTTATAATCAAACACCACATTTGGATACTCATTCACTTTCCATTGATACAAATTATATTCCTCACTTATTATTGAATTCTCCTAAATTTAAATTAACTAAGACTCAAATTTAACCTACTTCTTCAATTTCTTCAACACCTACAAAATCTTCCATAAAAACTCAGAACACCTCACACACCACATCATAAACCTTACATAATTCAACCCAATCAAATAAACTTGGAAAAACTACATTGGATAAGTGCCATCAACAAAATATTATCAAAATCAATTTAAATGTTCTTTCACCCTTCCTTCCACATATTTGATTTAACATTATGCACCTCTATCCAATACAATTCTAACAACATATGATGAATGGGATCCTATAATAGAACATTGTCATCTCCCATATAAAATTCCTTTTCAAGAATTCATGAGGACTTCTCCTCATCATGGTAATCTTCTGATTCAAATCTTATTTTAAATTAAAATCTATGGATCTCCACCTATGGGGCATTAAGCTAATTTTTTAAGGTCTATATCTATTATTCTTTAACAATGTGAAGACATGTGTATTTACAATGATGAAACCATATATACTTCTATCTCACTCAAATTTCCCATTACTTCAATGATTCCTAATGAAATATTACTTCATGTGGATGATCTTCCACTATTTATCAATGTATAAGTTTGTGATATCTAAGTCAAGTTTTTTTAATTAATTAAGGATCTAAAACTTGTGTTACCATCCTTGATTTTATTAAAACATTTGCGTCCTCTGAATTAAACCTTAAATATATCCAAAATACATATCAAGATTATGATCAAAGACAAATGCCTCATCTAGGATGTGTTTGTCTTCCTGTCAAATTTACTTCTATCATTATTCATATTAAATTCATGATCTTAAACTTCACATTATCATATAAAATCTTACTCAATTACCCTTAGACACACTACATGAGAGTTATAGCCTCATCACCATATCAATGTGTTAAATTTATTCATAATGGTTTTATTTATAACATTCAAGGAGACATGAACCCTTATAATTTTGAACAATTCTAAGATGGGGTGTTTTCAAAATTTCCACCTTTGAACCTTTACATAACACTATATTTGGTGAGTCTCAATGATTTAATTACCTTGTCAACTCTATTAGTAGTTATAATGGACACCCTAAACTTGTGAGTAATATCCCACCTAATCTATTAGATTTTGATGATGAAGAACTCAATTATATCAATTTGAAAATTAAAACTTGTAACCTCCCTTCACACATAATTTCTCAATCAACTCAACCTTTATGACCTCAATCTTGACAAAAACTAATTAATGAGATTCTCATTAATCTAACCTATAGTAAACAATCCATTCCTCATGCTACTTCAATTCATAGGATCATTGATGCTTACAGTATTGATATTCATACTCTTGATTATGATGATGGTTATTCATTATATGAAACATTTCTAGCTAGATTTACTCAAGATTAAAATGCAAAAATACTTAGATATCATTCTTCTTATAAAACTCCTTTCATAGTATTAATTATATTGATGTAGATTTTTCTACTTATACTACACATAATATTATTTTTTCTTCACTTGATGTTCATAGGTTAGATATGGAGTTCATGCACACAAATTCTCATCTAGTCACTACTAAGCCTCTTTAGATTATGCTTCTTTATCATGCCATGATGGGACCATATTAGTTCACCGAGTTTTTTGATCCTTTGAGTTTTCTCCCTCTTGATGTGTCAGCCACATTATGCCAACCCACATCAAGATCATCTCTCATAGTTGATAGGACTAATATATAATTTAATTTGAGTTATCTTACTGATGGTGATGACATATCAACTTTTCCTAGGCTTGATCCTCTACCTAAATGAAGGATGGATGAGCCATATTGTGAGTTCCATAAGGTTAATGGTTATTGGGCCAAGGATATTTGAGCACATCATAGGTACTTATCACAAAAATAGGCTTCAAATTTCACTATTATTATATATAATAAACTTCCATAATTAGCTACTCCTAGATATACTACTGATATCTTTGGTAATACATTGATGTACTTCATCTAGAGAAGGTAAAATTGACTAATAACACTCTATATCCTCCTAATATTATTCTATAGTACTTCCATAAATATGGGGAGGTATATTTACTTTGTCAGTAGTGTGATACATACCATACATATATATGTAGAATCTTATAGTAACACTTCTACATTTTTCCATGGTCTACACCATCACCTTCTTAGTAGTGTACCCACAGTCATTCACAAGTGAAGGCTAACCCTTCCTTTATTCCTTCATCATCCTAGAGATTAAAGGTTTTTAGCCATATGTTATCACCAATTCCTCGTATTGATTACCCTTCATAATATATGCCACATATGTAGCCTACTTACTCTAGCATACTTACATTCTCTATTGAGACAATGTAATATGAAGTCCTCTCATGTATCTCATTAAAGATAAATGAGACTATCGTTAAGGATAGATTCTAGTTACAATAAGATTTATTAGATATTATTTATGATGTTTGTTTTGAAATCTATTATTATTTATGATAAGGTTATTTTTCCATGGCATATTATGCCACATATTTCTACTTGAGTGGTTTTTAATATTTCATAATTCATTATAACATTTGTGATGCATTTATTATCTTTTGTCATGTTTCCTATTTCCTTTATGTTTATACATAGTTACTTTTAAATTCATGACTCTTGTTTTAAAAATTTCAAATTTTTATAAATGATTTAAACACATTTCATTATATTCTCTACAAATACTTTTTCCCCTATCTAGGGACTACTTTTACTTAAATGGATGTTTTTGTTAGATCATTTGTTGAATATTATAACCATCTATGTAAAATAGCTCTTAAACCACATCCTACACTATCATATTCTCCCTATGATCAAATAAAAAGCATATTCCTCATTATAACATTTATTACATAGATATTTCACAATCCCCATTTCCCACTTTGCCCCCCTCATCTTAAGCACACGTATAATAAGTATCAAGATTGCATACTTAATTGTGTGTAAGTCTAAGCATTTTGGAAGCCAATGTAGTTTTAAGTAATTATCTCTTGTAACCAAAGTACACATTTATTTATGTTAATAACCTATATCACTCATGTTTTTTTCTTCCATAAAAATCATTAAAATAAAAGGAAATGAGTAAAAGGCAAAAATAAATACTCAAAATTATAAATCACACTAAAAGATGTGATTGTTATTTGTCACATATTCTATTCTAGTCAAAGATCAAAATTAAAAGTTGGACTCATGATAGGTGTAATTTATATTTAGGTGTGGTATGCCAATATAGTAGGATAGGGGATCTCATTATTAGATCTAGTGCCACCTACTTCTTCATACAAATACCCAATCTTCATAGTACATTGATGAGTCTATAAAGGGTACTGAGGAATAGGGAACATGTTATGGGGAGGTAGGCTCATTTTAATTTTTCTATAAATAAACATTGATTAGATGATTTAGGTACATCACTCATTACCTAATAAATTTGCATTTACTAATAATAATACCTTAAATCATTGTTTCTAAATAGAATCTTAGTGATTTGACATTTGTTTAGTGTGTCTCATGTATACTAAAGATTTATACAACTCCTATGTCAATTATTTAAATTCTTTTTATTCATAAATATCATTATCAATACTCCCCTTGATGCATATAGCTTCATATTTGATCATACCACATAGTTGATTGAATTTGTTTAGTTATCCTTATATGAGTTATAGTGTAATACCTTGGATAGGACTAGGATTTCATCATAAAATTCCTTTCTCTCTTATAAACAATTCAATTTTATACCTCATTGGTTCTCATTTTGTGAGTTTCAATGTAATACCTTAGATAGGACTAGGACATCCTGACAAAATATCCTTTTATCCTATATAAACTATGTGCCATGTTTTATCATAAAATAACTTTACTCTTTCACATTATTGACTAGCACAAACCTCAAGTTTGGTTTTTAACTCTAATTCCAACTTTTATTTTTCACACATTTCATATCTCACTTATTCACATATCTTTGTTTACATATTTTTTTTTTTTACATTATTCACATACCTTGGTTTTGAATATTCATGTTTACATTAATCTTAGTTTACATTGATATTTTGAATTTTACATATCTTTGTTTTCATTTATATGTCTCCTTTACATTCTTCCATTTTTATTACCATTGGATTCCATTCTCACTTTATTCACGTTTGACAGACATTATATTTAATAAAAAAATTCCCATTTTCATTTATTTCAAAGTCTCATTTTAAATTTTATTTGGTTAACATTATTTTTGACCATACATTTATTCACATTTGATAGAAAAACATGACATAAACATCATAAATTTTCCCATAGCATATATAAAGATTAAAAACATATGCTATAAATAAAATAAATACATCCATAACATCCATGAAGCATAAAAAATAACACATATATATACAAATGGCTTAAAATGTTTGATAAAATATCACATGATACAGTCATTGTATAATAATAACCTATAGATGTTGTTCACCCTACCTATTTGGATATGCACATTACACTACCCCTAGAAGCTTATGAATTCCATATATTAATAATATGCTAAAGTGATTTTATACATGTTCATAGTCCATCCAAATATCCCTATATATGGGCCACTTATCCCTATACATGGGCCAACTATCTAGATATCTCAAAATGTGTAGGTTACTCTTGATTTAATGATTTCCATGCTCATAGATACCCATTACCTAAACTTGGTATTAATTCCACCTAGGTTATATCAAATACTATCCTTAACTCTTTAACTATTTCATCAACCAAACACAACCAACTAACATCTATAGGGGTTGAAGGCACCATTAGATCGATCATATATATCATATCATGCTAAAGTAACACATCATCCAAAATATCATGATACACTCTCTCAACCATGGAAAAACATCTATCCTCGTATACTATAGCATCTAAAGAATAAAAACCAAATATACATTAAACCTCATATATATATATATAAAGTTGTATTTTGTTAAGTTTGTGATACATTGATATACATACTAGATAGATGCAATTTTTTAGATATATATATATGTATATATATATATATATATATATATATATCTAAAAAACTACATCTATCTAGTATGTATATCAATGTATCACAAACTTAACAAAATACAACTTGCTTACCAATAATATCCCCATAAACTTGACCACTAAGTACCTCCTATGAAACATATATCTATGGTGGTGTGAATATTATATAATAACCAAGATGAATAAAATTATCATGGTGCAATCCACTTTGAATCTACCTCACAATCTACTAAGTCAACATAAGCTACATTGTAAGATCTCCCTATGGATCTTCCTTTGGTGGTGCTAGTGGTTGTGTATGTAGCTGCATTCAATCCTACCTCCATCTCCATGACCACTATGGTCACTATAATATATTATATTTTTCAATAATAATCACATCCCCATATCCTACAATTATTGATGGATATCCTCACTATCATTGGCATTATCATCCCTTACATCTTACTTATCATGGACATATCATAAGAACATATAATGTCACTCCTATACCATCTATACCACAAAACTTCCTCTCATGTCATTCCTAATATTATGGAACTATTATAGAAGATACCAAGTGTGGTAACCTTAACTATCTAGGTAAGTGAGGCACTGGATGGGGCTCCACACACCAAGGATAGTGATTTATAATCCTCACATGAACCTATGCCTAGAAGGTACTTAGTCATAGGGGAAAAGTATTTAATTTTCCTAATATTAACATAAAATAATCTCTCCTAACATGATCATCTATAATTTTGGGTAATGTGGTACAACATATAACATATTCTCTTGTGTCAATCACCACACACACATAGGGAAACATCCACTACATGTTGCTATCCCTTAGGCTAATATATTAGAAACTTATAACAAATATAACTAATCAATAAAATAATAGGTCTCATCATCATCTAACCTCATGTTATAATACAATATAAATTGTGGACCAACTACACCCAAATCATACATCATACCCTACTTCAACATGGATTGGCATAGTGTAACAATCTATAGTGGGACCTTCACATCTCACTTGTGATAGATCACATGAGCTATCATACGTCCAATAATGTCATTCTAGATATCCAAAATGGCTAACACATATACATCAAATAGGAACACTCATAAGCCCACTTGAGTATATATATATATATATATATATATATATATATATATATATATATATAAGAGCTAATTACCCATAAGAAAAGGTCTCACCTCTCTAAATTTATCTCTGGTGTATTTAGCACCATAAATAATCCTAAAACTAGGAATTTAAACAATGCATGGACATCCTCGAGGGTGGAACCCACCTCAATGGTATCCCCATTGACCACCCACCTAAGAGTGTTAGGCGATCCCATATTATTAATAACATGGTGACTAACTCAACACTAAATACAATCCACTATATCTATATAATACCACCAAAACCCAATGTAATCAAATGTGCTCAATCCATTAGAATAAATATCTCAAGCATATCTAGTAACCAAACTACACCCACTAATATTTACAATCTTCATCACCTCTATCAAAACACATATCAACTCTCTATCCCAAATAATAATAAAATATACATCAAAACACAAATATCCAAGTAACTACACTACTTAACTAATTCATCAACCTATTTTTAATTTTATTTACCATTCCTAACTATATCATCCAACTTGTATACTAGGTTGGCCAAACGTTAATATATTTCATATTTAGGTAAACCACCTTTTATTCTAAGTTAACCACCAAATATTTATACATAATCAACTTTAGTCATATAAAATTTTATGTTATTGTAATGAGTGTCACATGAGACTAACTTATCCTTAACTTAGCCATATACCTATCTTAGGTCATATTTTGATCCTTTTATAACATTTATTACATCTATCTTATGCCTAGATATAATAAGACCCATTATGAGCCATCACCTAGGAATACTCAATTCTTTTTCACATATGCCATCCAATTGGGCAATAGCATGGCCCCATTAGTCTATATCATAGTGCACTATTGGAAAAGAGGGTAGCGCTATTGAGCCTTATCTTAACTTACCCATAATAGATAATTTTTTCACTTATTGAAGTGTCTTAGTGTTAGCCTAGACTCATTTCATGTCTCAATAAACATTAGAACACTATATAAAGACCACTCTCATTAATTTATCAAATAGATGAAAATTATCATGATTAATCTCATACATAGTTGTTTGAATTAAGGTTATCAATCCCTATCTACCCATATTTATACACATATCCATATACAACAACCCAAAGCTCACGATTTCTCTTATTTTCAATCTTAATTCAAACTCAAATTAAAATTAGCATTCATAATTAGGCATAATAACATCACTCTCACTTTAAATAGCACCTAGATTAGGAGAAATACATTAGTCTTGATCCCATTTCGATGCATTCATATGTATGTAGTGATAAAAACATGGGGTGTTGAGGTCACACTTGACCTATCCTAATAACACCACTATCTTTCCACTTGTGTTCATCAAAACCATAGAAAACATGGAGGCTTAGGTTTTCATAGTGAAATTAGTCAAAGCATTGAACAAATGATGATTTTGGTCTTGGTCACATAGATACAAGCTTCCCAAAATAGAGTGAATGTTTATCCATAATTTATCTACTTCACTTGCACAAGGTTATTAACATTTCACAAAAGGTCTATAGTGTAATGCACTACTAGAAAAGAGGGACACACTATTTTCTGAAAAGGTTTATGACACCTATTCTCATAGATGACACTCTACCTTTCTCCTGCATCATCTCCCACTCCCATTCCTATCTATATTAGTCATATTTTATAGGTAATTACACCATTTTAATTCATTTATATTTATAAAATATTCAAATAAATCAATTATTATGCAAACCAATGGCTATTTATACTATAGTATTTTATTCCCTAATTTATTACATGGTTCATTATCAACCTAAGGTTACATTGCATAATCATTTAAACTATAAATTATATGTTGAATCAAACTTTTAATAATGCACAAACCCTAGCCCAAAATGATATTAGGGGTTATATCCTTATTTTTAATATTTCTATTTGTTGTGTTAGGATTTTCATATTTCATATATTCTATTTTAGCAACACTCTATTTTTTTTACTATATGTTATCTCAATAAGTTTTATCTCCTCTTTTAAGAAAAAGTTCTAAGCTTAGTTGTATGAAAATGGAAATGTAAATGATATATAAATCAATCATAGGTCAGAAAAGATAATTCCTACTTACACTTCTGATTGTTGATATATTATATATTTAGGGTCATGACCAAGATGGATCCATTAGACCAATCTAAGGGATCTCTTACCACAATAAAATCATTAGGGAATGTTTCTAAGCCTCTAATCATGTAAAACTATGCAATAACCCTAACTGGGTCCTATGTTTTCATATTCATTAAATTAATAACAATTAAAGAAAAGTCTAATCTAGTGATCACCAAAGCCTATGCCATAAAGTGGGGGTAATAAACATTAAAAGTAAACATGCATAGAAGACATATACTCTAGTCAATATATGCATAATCCTAATGCATGAGAACTAAGTAAAAATACATATATATCTACTCTTACAAAGAAGGAAAAAAGTTAAGAATATTTAACTTTTAAAACAACCCCATCGAGCCTCAATCTCTCCCTTGGCCAAACTAATTCACAAGAGGTTGTTATGGTATGTAAGGATGATAAGGATAAATTAGATATAGGCTACACAATCTATCTATGCATCCAAAAGACTTCTCTATAAGATAACATCCATATCTCCAAAAAGAGTATGAAAGCCTAATATATGATCCTCAAGTAGAATGGTGGATAATAATATTCATAATATATATCTCTTCTTCTTCTCTTCCTAAATAAATGACATAATGATTGTGTTTATATAGCTGAATATAACCCTAGTCCTTTCTAAAAGTTTAAATGATAGGGTCAACCTAATAAAAACTATATCTTTATTGATAAAAACAAATTATGTCTTAGTATAGGTCATCTAGGTGCTGACCTAGACCCTAAATGAGTTTTGTCAATTAGAATATAGGGTTGATGGTGCTGGTATTATATCATAAACTATCAAAAACAATTTTAGGATAGGGAATGGATAATGTGTTGAAAAAAATATTATTGAGAGGGGGTGAATAAGTCTTCAAAAAAATTCATTCAATTCCACTTAACCATACATAAATCATTATAACAAACATGTATATCTTAACAAACATAAACATTAAAATATAAGATCATCAAACACATGAACACAACATATACATGGGAAACCCTATAGGGAAATAAAACCCACTGATGAAGTAAATGGACTATATTCTTATAATATAAACATCAAAATTTAGTGAATCACCAAATCCACATGGAACACCAACCCCAACTAGCTTACCACCAACTCAACTAGGCTTTAACAAGTATCCACTTGCAAGGAGGCACCAACCCCCTAGATTACTCAGCACTAACTTATCCATCTAATTATTTTATCACCTTAAAAAATATATGTTACTTATATAATATATTATAATTTAATCCACATTTTTTTCTCACTTCAATCCCTCTCAAACTGACCTTCGACCTTTTTCACTCAACTAGCCCTCTTCATGGTTTGATTACGTCTTCTGACCTTGATCTTCATATGCAGAACCTAGTTAGATATTCATGACATTTATTAGATTTCATAAATGACCTTATTATAATCATAAATAACATGTCATTCACTTATCCTATTTTTATCTTGCTCTCTAATCACACCCCTTAGACATTCTCTCTAAGTGCATCCAAAATAGGCATAACTACCCTATTTTTATACAAGTCACTTGATCATATCCTTGTAAGTTAGATACATATTCAAATAACTTAGGTAGGAAATGAATACATATTATAATATTAAAAATAAAATTATTTAAATATTAATTGATCAATATAATAGGTCATCCATACATCAATTAGCCCTTACTCTTCTTTTAGGCTTATGCAGACCTAATAGGTCTTCTTAAGAACATGTTACTCTTTGATATTTATTTAAGAATATCCAAACACCTCACATAGTATTAAAACATCATAATCCACTCCAATATACCTTATCCAACTTAATTTTAGGTCTAAAACACCTAATAGGTCCAACTACCACTTGAACCCTTGTTCAAATCACTACATATAAAAAGGCATGCACATATACATAAACACTATCTTGAACAACTAAGGCATATACACAATTTTGAAAAAAAATGAAAAAAATTTATATATTTATAAACCTTGTGACTTCAAGGTCATCAAAGACTTCATTTTATTCTTCAACTCAGGGTAAATAGGCTCAAACACTTCTCTGAAAGATGTTCACTCAAAATTGCCAACTGGCTCCAAAACACAGTCAAGGAAACATGAAAATATAACACATGATTGAATATATTCAAGTTATAATTAAAAAATAATATGATATTATAACATCATAATATAAACCTTAATAAATTATATCATGGGATATAATGAAAACTATTGGTCTTATAGACCAATCTACTGACCTTCTCTCTCAAAGACTCTCATCCATATAACACATTTTTGATTCAATGTTTAAACATTTTAAACTAACTTAAAATATTATTAAAGTAATTTATATATCATTAAAAAACCATAAAACATCATCATGTATTTTCATTGCATCACTCTCACATGAAAACATATTAGGAAACATCTTCTCACTTCCGCTTGATTTACTTACTATCTGCACCACTAGGTCTATCATCGACTGGCCAAATTGGATCACAAAATTTTCACACTTGAGATTTATAACATATATATAAATATTAATTAAGAATAAATACAATTCTCATGCTTTTATCTCTATCCACTTAGTAACTTTGACTTGGTTAGCTTTGTCTACTATAACAAATTTTTGACAAACAAGCACTTTTTTATAAGATCTTCTCATTCACCTAAGAAACCCATCACACATGGGGATGATTGGGAGAGTTTAATTCAACATAAAATAATTTTTTTAATCATATAAAACCATTCTAATATCTTTATAACAATATCTTCAATATTGGGTCCTTGTTAGGGTTTTATGAGGGTTTAGACCATCTCCCAATCTTAACAACCATTGTTAAAATGTAGATCCTCTTTCCAAAAACAATGACTTTAACTTTGATCTAGAACCATTAGTGATATACCATGAAATATTATATTATCATGATGATTCTACACATGCCAATGAGCACTAATAAAACCTTCTTGGGTAGACAACTCTTCATTCTATGTACTTGAGAAAACTTTAAATACTTTTTCAAGCATTTTCTTACAAACCTTGATCTAAAACTTCATTAAAATAATTAAAAAAACTTTAGTTACCTCTATTAATTTTCACCTACTCACCTATGTCATATAAACTAATAATATTACCTCATATAGCCACCATTTATCTTCTTATTTTCTAGACCTTGACCTAATAGTCTTAGTATGCCTTGAATCTAACCTTCTAGCCACACTGTAGACTCCACCTTGAAACTCTCCTATGTTTAAATGTCTCTTGTTTATGATCAAGAAACTTCATACACTCACTCTTATTTGGAGATTCAACAAAACTTCTTTGAAACTAGTTATATATCTTTGGAGCTTAATTGTAGCGTATACAGAGCTGCATACACATTTTTTTGGAGTTGACCTTTTAATAATTTGTAAGGTCCTAAACACATCATGTACAGCCTTAAACAATATTTTTCCTACTCAAATACTATCATGATTTATTTTAAGAATTGACTTCAGAGCATTTTGATCTTTGTATCTCATTTAGAGCATCTTCATAACTGCTTAGAGACATCTTCAGAGCATACATATTCTTCTTTGGATCTCACTCATATCATCATGATACTTAAAAATACCATCTCAAAAGGTATAGACAAATCATTACAAGATGATTTACACTTGTTTTACTAACCTCAAGGCTTACTTGACCAATCATCTTCACATGAACCTTTGACATCAATGATATTAGAGTGACATCAATAAAATAACTATGCATCTTCATAAGAACATTTAACATCAATGAGAACATTAAATATAAAATCTCAACACTTAATAACAATTCTCAAAAATCTCTACTTAATTAATGACAAAGTTCAGCAATTTCCCCCTTTATCATTGATGGCAAACACACTCAAAGAACTTTGTCAACCACTACTTAAGAAAATCATCTTTTAGACTTGGTTCTTGCCTTTTATCATCCTTTTTGATATTGAACCTTTTCTCATCTTTTATGATCTTTCATCTTCTCATCCTTTTTTGATCATTCACCCGATTTGACATTAATGGTAAAGGTCTTCCATAACTATCATTACATTTATAATAAACTTAGATTATAAGATCACTTCAACATAGATCTATCTTAGTTAATAATCTAAACAAATCCCCTTAAAACCAATCATCCACCATGTTTTTATTATTAGTAAACATAAAATATCATTTGCAACTAGTGAACTCACACTCTTCTCCTTGTGAGTTGATATTATCTCTCAAAGGCACTAGGTGACACATAGTCTTTAGGCAACCACTTATGATAACCACTCTTAAAAACTTATTAATCAAGTCACTCTTTCAATCGATTCATCAAAATATCAAAAAATAGAGCCTATGAAGTATCTCAGACATAATCTCTCCTTATTTCCATGCATATCAAAAACAATCAATTTATTGATAAAGAGAATAGAGTTACATGATCTCCTCCTTAGACCAAACATATCTTCTTTAAAAATAACTAGGAAATCAAGATCAGATACCTTTCTTGACATGGATTGAATAATATCAAACTCTTGACCACACACAAGGATATCCCATACTAGATACAAATTAATATTAACTAATACTAATTGTATAAATAGGGACTCCCTGTTTATCTTCATAGATCAAGCTTACTATACAAATTGATTTCAAAATCTTACCTTTTATATACCAATTGACTGTATTTTGTCTTTGGAGATTTTTTTATTACAACCTCATACTTATACTAATATAATAATGTATCCATAAAGCTTAATGGAGCCACTCCTTTTTCATAGGGCACTAAAACAATATGAACTCAGGAGATTCCTAAATCTCCATATATTTATAAGACTTAATATTCTTCAACATTCATTAGTGCTTGATTATCTCTTTAAGCTTGATTTCATCATCAAACTTTTCATCCTTATTCTTTTCTTTAATTTTCTTGTAACACATGTAGATAACAAGTTTTATTGACATTCCTTTACTTATAAATTATGTTATATAGTAACAAATATTCCACCTTGGTTTATGAGTTTATCATGAATCAACTTTTCATTCTTTTTCTTAGTCAAATATTCATTCTTACTATTTTGATCAACCATATGAGAACCAAGACCTTTATTGTCTCATGATATGTGGCTTGAGCAACCACTATCTATACTCTAGGCTTTCACAAAATATTCTTCTTTAGTCTTTTATTCCATCTTTTCCTTATTTACAAGGTTTATCTTCTTGACCATTTCTTAGTGTCATGACTATAAATCTTGTTATCTTGATTGGTCTTCATCATATGCCTAATCTTGTAATATATTATAATTTTTCATATATTTTGATAGCTATAATAGACCATCTTATACATACCATTTGATTGATGATGACTATGATATCCCTTTGAACAATTGGTTCTTCTTCCATAGTCTCATGAGTACTCAATCTTTGAGGGCCTTCTACATTCTCTTTCTTTATGACCAAATGACTGCATGAAGAATAGTAACCATTAAACAATCTAACATTCCTTGTAGCATTAGAATATCTCAAAGGTATATTTATGTTGACCTTATCTTTAAAAATCTTCTTCTTGTATTGAGGTTCCTTCTTTTGCTCTTTGAAACCAATACCTGTCTTATCACTTGTAGACTTTTGACTATTCAAAATATCATCTAGAGCCTTAGTGGTCTTTTCAAAATTAATAAATATCTTCACCTTGCTAGATACTTGATCCAACTTATCTCTCAAATATTCTATTTCAAATTCATATATGTTATAGTGTTATTTATCCTTCAGGCTTGCTTCCACAATCTCATTTTAGGTTTCAACTTGTTGGATGATCTATTAATATTTTTTTGAAGTGTTGCACATCTTTTCCTCAAATAATCTAATATAATCCTCATAGTTTTTAATTAATTACTTCATTTTCTTGTTCTTCTTCTTCAAAATATTTAACTCTTCTAGGGCACCCATGATCTTTGCTTCAATATCCTCTTCAGCTTCTCCTTCTTTACTATCATAGTATACCTCTTCATATGATTTTACATCAATCATGAGACCTTTCACATTTGAACAACCCTTATTATCTAATTCTATGCTTATGAATAAGGTTTCATTGTTATCATGTTTTGATTCATTACTACCATTATCACTATCAGATATGTTTGAATCACTTACATCAGATGAGTTATCTTCTTTGGTACCAAATTTATTCTTTTTTTTGAATAACCTATAGGATTTATTTTCTATATCATCATCCTCAGTATTATGTTTATGAAGACACTTATTTTCAAAATGTCTAATTTCTCCATAGTTGAAACACTTAAATGGAAAATTACCTTTTTACTTGCCCAAACCTATTATTAACTTTCATTAAATATGGAAATCAATTCATTACCATCAAGATCTAAACATAACTCATATTTGAAATTTTTTACCTTTGACTTATTTTAAACTCTGAAAGCTACTTACTTCATGAGAGGTCTTCTTTCATTTGATCTCATCTCATAGGTAGTCAATATGCCATGAAGTCCATTCATCTCTAGCTTATCCAAATCTTACATCTCTTTTACTACATACACCTTAGATTCAATCTTAGAATTACCTTTTGAAAAATATTATACTCTTTCACTTATTCTCACAATCCTCTTATGATATTTATAACTTCATCAACCCTTAATAGGTAGGATACAATAGTTTCATCTTCATTAATTTTTAGGCTTTCAAACTGTCTTTTATGGGTCTATAACTTGGCCATATTAACCTTAGCATATCCTTCATAAATGGTCTTAAATTTTTTCCCATATTTATTTGGATAAAACACAATACATTATCTTTATAGGATTTATCTCTAATAGGCCATACATAATGGCATTTATTGCCTTAGAGTTATTCGCACTAGCTTTTCTGCCTATTGCATCTATTGGTCAAATTAGAGGTGAAATATACCCATCCATAATTGACTACCAAATTTCATGTCCTTATTAAATTATATACATATTAAATAATACCTTCCAAAAGGCATAGTTATATCCATTTAATAATAGAGCCTTATTGGTAGAGAAACCACCTTGAGCTTGATGACTAGTCATCATTACTTCTTAGGATCTCCTTTAGGTTGTGAATCCTATTACAAAGGACCTAAAATGATACAATTATTTTAATCAAGATGAATGAGAGTGGGTGTGAATTAGTCTTCAAAAAATTTCATTTAATTCAACTTAACCATACATGAATCATTCTAATAAGCATGTATATATTAACAAGCATAAACATCAAAACACAAGAGCATGAAACACATGAACACAACATATACCTGGGAAAAACTCTAGGGGAATAAAACCCAATTATGAATTAAATGAAATAAATTAATATAATACAAATATTTACCTTTAGTGAATCACTAACTCCACATACAACACCAACCCCAACTAACTCAACACCAACTCAACTAGGATTTAGCAAGCGCCCACTTGCAAGGAGGTACCAACCCCCTAAATAAATCATCACAAACTCATATACCTGATTGTTTTATCACCTTAAAAAAACATTTATTTATTATAAAATAAATTATTATCTACTCCTTTAACTCTTTGTTCTCTTCATTCCCTCTCAAACTGACCTTTAGCCTTTTTCACTCAACTAGCCCTCTCCATGGCTTGATTAGTTCTTCTAACCTTGATCTTCATATGCATAACCTATATTATATATTCATGAAATTTATCTAGTGGTATGAATGACATAATATTACTCACAAATTATATATATCATTTTATTATTTTATGTTACTCTCTCTCTCTCTAAGCACACCCCTTAAACATTCTCTCTAAGTGCATCCAAAATAGGCCCATCTACCTTGTTTTTATACAAGTCACCTAATTATATCCTTATACATTAGATACATATTAAAACTACTTATATTATCCATGAATAGGTATTTTCATATTAAAAATAACATTTATTAAAAATGAATCAATCAATATAATAAGTTGTCTAGACATCAATTAGCCCTTACTCCTCTTTTAGGCTTATGGAGACCTAATAGGTCTTCTTAATAACACATTACCCTTTGATATTTATTGAATAATATAAAAAATCCTAAAATAATATAAACACATCATAATCCACTCCAATATCCCTTATATAACTTCACTTTATGTCTACAACACCTTTTAGGTACAACCACCACATGAACCCTTCTTCAAATCATTACTTATAAAAAGGCATGCAGATATACATAAACTCTATCTTAAACAACTGAGTCATATACTCAAATTTTCAAGAAAACCATAGAAATAAAATATATATTCAAAAACCTCATGACCTTAAGGTAATCAAAAACTTCATATGATGCTTCAAATCAAGTTAAATAGGCTTAAATACTTCTCTACAAGATGTTCACTCAGAAATACCAACTGACTACAAAACACAGTCAAGGAAACATGAAAATCTAACACATGATTGAATATATTAAAGGTATTTCAATACATGAATAAGATATTATAAAATCTTGAAATAAACCTCAATCAATCATATCATGGGATCTAATGAAAACTATTGGTCTTATAGACTATTATACTGACCTTCTTTCTCTCAAACTCTATTTAGTTTCAACCACTTAAACTAAATTCCAAGATTATGAAAATCATGGATACATTATTAAAGACCCAAATAACATCATCATGCATTTTCAATGCATGAATCTCATATGAAAACATATTAGGAAACATCTTCTCACTTTTGCTTGATTTGCTTACTATCTGTACCACTAGGTATGTTAGCAACTGGTCAACTTAGATCACCAAATTTGCACACTTGAGATATGGAACTTGTACATAAATATTCATGAAAAAAAATCATAATTCTCATACTTTTATCTTCATCCACTTAGAAACTTTGGCATGGTCAACTCTATTTGATATAATAAATTTCCAAAAGATAAGCACTTTTTTGTAGGATCTTTTCACTCACCTGAGAAACTAATCACACCTAGAGATGATTTGGAGAATTTAAATCAACCTAAAATCACTTTTATAATCATATTAAAACATTCTAATCTCTTCATAAAAATATATTCAATATTAGGTCCTTGTTAGGGTTTTATGAGGGTTTAGACCATCTCTGAGAGTGATCATTCATAAAACTTAGCTCCTCTTTTTCAAAAAGCAATGCTTGTAAATTTGATATAGAACCATTCCTCATCTACCATGAATAGGTTAGGTTCTCTTTTTGATACTTCATGTTCTAATGAGCACTAATAAATCCTTCTTAGGTAGAAAAATATTCATTATATGCATTCAAAAAACCCTAAAATACTTTTCAAGCCTTTTATTTTAAACCTTGATCTAAAAATTCATTGAAATACTTAAATAAACTTGAATTACCTCTGTCTATGATCACCTTCTTACCCATGTCATGGAAATTTATCTTTTTACCTCATCTGGACACCATCTCTCTTACTATGTTTTAGGCCTTGACCTAAAAATCTTTTTATGCCTTGAATGTAGACTCCACCTTAAAAATATCCTATGTTTTAATGTCTCTTGTGTATGCTCAAGAAACTTTGTACACTCAATCTTCCTTAGAGATTCAACAAAACTTATTCAAATATACTTATATATCTTTAAATCTAAAATGTATCATCTTTAGAGATATATACACATATCTTTAGAGGTGACCTTATAATTTTTTGAAAGGTCCTCAACACCTCATGTATAGCCTCAAACAATCTATCTCATGTTCAAATATTGTCAAGTATTCTTTAGAGTATTAACTTCAGATCATTATCATATTTTCAGCTCATTAATAAAATCTTTGAAACTAATTACACATATCTTAAGAGAATATAACTTCTTCTTTAAATATCATTTATATCATCATGCTACTTAAAAATACCATCTCACAATGTCTAGACAAAGGCTTACAAGATGATTTACACTTGTTGTACTAATCTTGAGACTTACTTGACCCAACATCTTCACAAGAACTTTATAAATCAATGATATTATATTGACATCAATTAAATTACCATGTATCTTCATAAGAATCTTTGACATTAATGCCAACATTAAATATCAAATCTCAACACTCAATGATAATGCTCAAGAATCTTTCCTTAATCAATGATAATGTTTAATATAATGAAGGAAAAAAATGTCTATAAGAGGGTGAAAAATAGGAATACAATCTTAAGGAAATGTTTTTAAGATATGGTTGTGTAGGTATCAAGTGGTAGTATATGGACTACCCACCCCTTTCCTAGTAAACCCCTTAAGGCATGCACATATAGAGATTGAGACTCGATAGGTTTTTATAATAGATAAATCATTAGTAATTGATAAAATTTAAAATATTATGTGTATACATATGCCCCATTCAAATTTTATCACATGTCAAGAAGGTTCAACATGGGATGGTGCTTTGGGAAAAGAACATATCAACATATAATGTTAAAGATGAATAAATTACACTAAGGATCAAATAAAATAAATGAAATGACATAACTAAAAAACACATATATTTGCTTACCTTAGTGCTATGGATAATGAAGGAGATATAATAAATGTGAAGGTGTCCAATGTAGGGGTCATTAGGCTAACTTGTAGAGATTAGCAAAAAAGTACAAAAAATAATTTTTTTTACAACATAGACATATAATAGGTGAAAAGATTCTTTGCTATGTCAAGATTTTAGAACATTTTGTATTTTAAAAAAAGAACTACTAGAGATAAATATATTATCAAAATATGAAATCTAATGTTAAATATTTAAAAGAAAATGAATTTTGAATAGTACATATAAATAAGGTGAAAAATAATTCATTTATTATTTTGACTATTTTGAGAAAATAGAGATTTGAGAGACTTAGTTGGAGACTAGAGAGTCATTATGGTGAGGATATGATAGATGAGACAAGGAGGATGCATAAAAGTGATAGTGAGTGTAACATACATAAGTAACTAGAAATTTCAAATTTTGGAATATTTTAATTTGAAATTGAGCTAAATATAGAAAAATAACTGGTAAGTAAAATATAGGAACCAAAATAAACCATAGGAATTTTTTAGGTAAACTAGGGGTAAAATGAGTTATTGGATAGGAAGAAGTCAAAACAATAAATACCTCAATAATTTATGGTATATGGGCAAAAATTCACCACTATGGATGAATAGAGTCAACATGGTTGACTTAGTTTGTAAGGCAAGGGATAGTGATAAGGCCAACTACATAATAGTGGGATAATTTAATATCATGATAAGGGGATGACTATGTAGTAGTTGGATAACTTAGTTGGTAAGAAAGACACATCTGAGTGTGTATATCAAGGTTGACATAGCTTGTATGATAGGGCCAATGTAGTATCATGAAATAGGTCAACTATGCATAATAGGGTTGATATAGTATCATAAGGAAAGAAGGTAGATGATCTAGTATTGATGTGGTCAATTTTTTAGGAAATTAAAAAGGCTAATTTATTATCCCAAATACAATATAATGAGAATTTAGTATTGAATAGGCCAATTTTATAGAAAATTGAGTAACTAAATCAAACTACCTATTATTTGAAATTTGAAGAATATATTTAGATATTTAATGACATAGAAGTCTGATACATCCTTTTTTATTTAATATTTTGTAGAGACATTAGAAGTATTAGTGATTGATAAATACATCATGGATATAAAATATACTAAAGTGATTAACTGATGTAGATAGAGCACATATAGTGTCACTGGACTTTAGAGGCATCATGGAGATGAGGTGTATCCAACTTAGAGATGATCTCAATGTCATGTTTCTTAGAGCATGGGAGCATGTGAATAGTTAAACAACACTTTTTTATGGGTGATAGATGGTGATACCATAGAGGTGGGTATTATGATAGAGGAGGTCCACTCTTTGTTGGGATTATTGATAGAAGGGACATGGATGATCATATAGACACTAAATAATCTAGAGGAGAGGCAAACACTAGTCAAGTGGGCAATATGCTCAAATAAGATATACGTAGGATTGAAAGTTAGTTTGTTTGATGTATATATTGGATAGATTATAGGCATATAAAAGGTTATGATTTTACTTATGATACCATGAATGTTATTTCACAATTTGGATGTCAAGGTAACACTGCATGCAATAGCCTTTTTTTGGTCTATTTTGGATTAGGGAGTAATATATGACTTTAGGGATGTCATTTAGGTCTATTTCATGCATGATATATATGATATGTTGTCCAGAGGGTAAAATACCATGGGGCTAATTATTTTATTGATTGATTAGATATATGAGAGGTTTCCTCTGTATTGACCAATTAGGTTTCCCCATGTGGTGGATGATAGTTATCTCAGGTGATGAGATGGTGATATGATCATGTGGCATGGGTTATGCCCCATGTTCCATCACTATAGACTATCACACAAGGGGAGATCATATGGAATCCCTACATGTACATTACTATTGTGTGGCTTTATTGGTTGACCATAGAGATAGGGTTAGCATAGATGTATATTATAGGCAACTATACCTAATGGGTAGAGCCAAATCTAGTGGAATGCTTATTTGGCATGGTATACAAGAGAGCCAAGGGGGAGAGGAAAAGGAATAGTAATATTTGAGAGACCCAAGATTAGGCTATAACATGTTAGACCATAGACTAGTCAAGCATGATAATAGGTGTCCAAGGGAGGGGACAACACATATGTGGATGCATGGATATAATAGGCACCATAGTAGGCACCACATTAGGAGCAAAATAAACCACCTCATCCATACCATAGATTGAGGCACCACTAGTTAGAGTGGGCATAGGCAAGAGGAATAATGTAATATGACCCAATAATTATTCCAAGACATAACTAGTCTATAGAGACACTTCTTAGAAGAGCATCATAACATGCATGAGTAGTTACTCTTGGATTTTAACAGGTAGGTAGGTGATCCATGAAGGAGGTGGACATGGGATGAGTAGATAGTGACATGGTGCTTAGTGGGAAAGTAGATGGGGAGACAGTGGTTAGTGACATTAGTACTAGTGAGAAATGTTATGATTTTGATTAAGTTTTGATATAAGATACTAGTTGCATGTGAGTTTATTAGACATATACATACACACACACACACACACACACACACACACACACACACACATATATATATATGTATATGTATATATATATATATATATAAAATCTAATATCTATATAGTTTTGGTTTTGTAGATCCAATAATAGAGGAGATTAGATGGGGAGCCATTATTATGGCTATGCACCATGACATTTTTGATGGGGTTTTGGCACCATATAACCAAACCACATTGGATGATCCTATGGTGCCATTTTTGCCAACCTAGGTAGGCTTATTTAGACTAGTGGGGGAAGTTTTAAGGTAGTTAAAGACAAATGGGTATGTATTACATCCACTAATTGGGGTGGGAGTGGGAGAGGAACAAGCCTAAAAATCCTTGGCTCAATAGAGAGAAATGTATATGGCTACTATAGTTTATCTTGGTTAGGTATAGGCCCAGGTGGCTAACTTATAGGGATAGTTAGTAAGATTGAGATATCAGAATGCCTTATTACAACATACCATTCATAGGTGGTAGTTTTAGGCATCTATGGGTAGTGTGGCTAGGCTATAAGATAGGTATGATGGAGTTCAGCCATAGATCAGGAGCTATGTATTTGGTATTTTGTACCTTGTATTGTATAAAACACATGATATATAGATATTGATTTTTATAGTTCAATTTGATCTCATGTGTTGAATTTGGTTGTAAATGTTAATGCATGGATATATTTATTTCTATAACATGTTTTTTAGACTTTATTATATATGTTATGGGAAATATATGTGGAGTGTTTTCTTTTCTAGAATTATTTGATACACATATATGGTTAAAAATAAAAGGGCAAAAATGACTTGCAAAAGTATAAGTAATGAAAATAAATGTATGACACACTATATCATGATGGGAAATATATAATAATAAAATATGACTAAATATAATACACCAAAGATGGTAAAACATATAACAAAATGTTTTTAAATCATAAAAATATTTGTACCAAATTAAAATAAGTAAAATCACACTATTCATGTTGAGAAGTATGAAAAATATAAAATAAAATGGAAAGTATAAGAAAAATAAATGGTATAAAAACAAAAAAATAAAGTCAATAAATCATATTAAATAACATTGGGAAGTATAAAAGAGAACAAAATTGGAAAAATAAACATAAATTGATCACACTAATTCAAGCTAGGAAGTATGAAAAACTTAAGAAAAATGGTTGTATTCTTACATGCAATCAGAAAATAGGAAGATAAAATAATTAAAGATCAATGAAATAAGAATTAAACATATTATATCAATATTTGAAGAATGTCAATGACGTGTAACTCATGATCAATAACTACTTATCTCAAATTTGACACATGTAATTTCATTGTGATTTGGATATTGGAGAATTTTGTGAGGAAGGTTTGCTCATAACCATGGTCTTACACTACAAATCACAAAGGGAAAATTAATGAGGTGTAAACAAATAAGAAAAATAATTTTAAAATGAATGTTTGAGATAGTAATTTGGTAATTTGTGAGGAAGTCGTAATCCTATCTATGGTATTACATTGTAACTCACAAGTGGAATCCATAGGTGGTTTGATTCGCAAACAAAAAAATATTTATCAAGGGGAAATATTAGGATTTTGGTAAATGAAAGAGGGAATGTAAGAAAACAATATAATAATCAATGTGAAGATATTAGGAAACATACAAAGGACATAAAAGGGACACTAAGTGATGAATGACCATCAATATACAAAGGATACCTTGTTCATAGCAAATAAAAAGTTATATATGCAAATAAGTAAGATACTAAGATCGACTCATGTTGGTTATTTGAATAATGAAATTAAAATGGACCTACCTTCCCACAATGTGTTCCTCATTCCTTAGGACCTCTTATAAAGTCATTGGTCTATTGAAAAAATTGGGTACTTGTGTGAGAAAGTAGGTAGCACTAAAAGATATTTTTGTTCTCTTTTTCCAATCTAATGGCCTACTACACCCTAATGGACCTTGGATATATCATGAGGCCAATAGTGTAGTTTGAGATTTGATTAGAAAATGGAGGTGTGCATTGAATCATGTCTTTTAATGTGATTTGACTTTTGAAATTTTGAATGTTGACTTGTTTATCATTGTCTTTTGTTAACATTATTTGTATTTTCAAATTTTATGGATTTTAAGATTCCTCCTCCATATGAACATGGAATGACCAATAATGAGAGGAAAAGTAATAAACATGAATGAAATTTAGACTATGTCTAAAGAAAGATAAGTATACAAAGACATGACTAACTAAAACATTTAGTCTTACTTATGAACCAATATTTTATGTCAATATTTAACCATTTGTATTCTTAGTTTGTGAAAGTAAATAAGGGGAATAAAAGGAGATCCAAAATGGGATGGTAAAATGAGATTATAATCAGATGACTTATTTTCTAATTGATCACAAGGTAAATAATGAGTATTAAGGGGAATAAGGTTTGTATAACCAAGTCAGAATAATGATTATTCATGTTATGGAGATAAGGTAGAAAACATTCATGATAAAAGAGCAAGACATCCATGGAAATAAATGAACTTATAGATAAAAAACATGTATTCATGAAAAAAAATCATAAGAGATTATAAGGAAATAAAATGACACCATATACAACATATAATGCAAAATATAAAGAGCCCTATAAGATAGATAAGTAAATGAAAATTTGACACAATGTCAAATGATATAAAGTAGATAAATATAAACTTGGATCACACATCCAATCTAAACTAAATAAGAAATTGAAGGAACACCATGATGTGTTCATAAATACTAATAAATTTGACCACAAACATTGTCCATAACATCTTATATATCTCTATGAAGCTAAAATCTAACTGTAATGAGTGTCTCATCGATCTTTAGAAAAAGGTGGGAAAATACCTCTTGTTGAATCTCCTTAATATAAATTAAGCATGATTGAAGTATCATGCTCATGAGGCTCATTTTGCATAGGATACTTATGAGATGAAATAGGAGTAGAATTTATGGGATATGAAGGATTCATTGATGAATAATGGACCACAAGTGAAGGAGGATATATAAGTGGAAGGATCATAGGTGGAAGAACCAAAAGTGAAGGAACCATATGTGGAATAACTAGGGGATGAAGGGGCCACAGGTAGAGGAACTATACAGGAAGAAGGGGCCATAGGTAGAAGAACCATGGATGAAGAAGGGGGAGCCTTATTATATGGGTGACCTATGGGAAAAGGGATAGTAGATGTGGGAATGTTCATAAGGTGATCTTGGAGATGAAACTAGAGGATATGACAATGATCAATGTGATGGGTACTACATTGGTGCAATAGATAATATACATCTCCATCTTTGGGAATATACTCAGGTAGTAACTTGAGGAGAGGTATAGCCTTGTTTTTATGCTAAAAAAAATTGGATGCAAGCTGTCTATATATTGTCTAAGTTTTCAAAAATGAATGGAGGAATGATTATCTATGCTATGAAAGCAATAGATATGCTTGTTTGTAGTTTTTATGGGTATACTAACAAAGGGAGTGGAAGTAGAAGACAAGAAAGGTTAAATTATCTCTAGTTCAATGAATAACAACTTTATGAATGTCATAATATAGTTGATCAACCCATTAGGCATGTAGAGGAGAAAGCTATGGTAAAATAAGTAGGCCATCATTAAGGGGATACAGGGCTAGTGGAGAGACTAGATGGGGATCGATTGAAGGAGAAATAAAATTAGAAGTAGGAAAAGACACAACTAAAGGTAGAGTGAGAATAGGATACAAAATAAGCTCCATTAAGGGAAGATTAGGAAGCATAGAGTGTTTAAGGATAATATAAAACATCTTAGGAGAAATTTGACTATAGGGATCTTAGTATATAGATAATTGATAGGTACCAATCATAGCATTATCCATAAACATGATCCTAAGAGTTTCTTCAAAAACTAGAGGTGTATCCTATGAATACACCATTTCTACCTTTAAAACAAGAGGAATAATGCTAAAATTAGGAACTATATAAAATGGAATGTGATAATATAAATGGAAAGATTAAAATAAATAAGAATAATAATAAAGGATCTTAGCATCTCGATCCTAAACAAAACCTCCTAGTCCTATAAAGTATAAGAATCATCATAGTCAAGTTTTTGAAGATCAATGGTGTAGGTAGGTTTTAACTTATCATCAGAGGTGGCATGATGTATAGAGCATTGCATCTTATTTAATAATATAGGTATATCGTCACTAGGTGGTTGATGAGAATGTGACTTTAGAGAGGGTGGAAGATAGGAAATGAGATGAGGAGAGATATCATATGTTTTTATCTTGAGTTTGATCTCATCAAGATCATCATCATTAGAATCTAAGAGACTAGGTGGTATATTCCTGATAAGTTCAAGGTGAACATGATAACCTCACATAGAGTTGATAGGCAAATTAAAATGTTGATATTCATAGAATGGAACACTTGGAAAGGGTTCAAAGATTAGAATTTTGAAGACACCATGGTCTTATAATTTTTCAAAATTCTAAGGGTTTGTGTCAAATTTAATATTATGTATTGCACCATTATGAGGGAACTTGACATATTATCAAGCATAAGATGTGGTAGCTCTCATGTGATGATTTCATGTCTTGTCAAGAAAGATATTATATGAGAGGGGAGAATTAAAGATAATAACCTTAATTTGAATAGTGATAGGTGAGATGGTAATAGGGATATAGACACAATGTAAGTGAGGCATTTACCTTTGATCATAAGTTTGACACATGTTGCATGTGGAATTAATATTATAGTCGGAATAACCAATGGTTTTAATAGATTTAAGAGAGGTAAAACAAGTATCTTAACTATCATTAATCAAGGTACACTTGAATTATATGTCACTCATTTGGATTATTATAAGGAGGGGAGGATGATCTGCATGAAACATGATCTCATCTATAATTGTAGAAGTAATAAGAAATTTGAGAGAGAGAATTTTCCATTATTTTTTCAATGTGTATAGATATCTCTTCACATTGTTGTAAGATGTTATATTCTGATCTAGATAAGGAATCTTCATGTCACTCTAGTGGAGGATGGGGGATTTTCATTTTGAATAGGAGATAAATAATGTAGTTATGATGATGTGTAGAAATCTACATGATTTGGAGAAATGAAATTGGAAATGGGAGATTGGTAAGTTCTGTGATATGATCCCATTCATCACAACCCATTAGTGGACTATTTTATAGAGGTGCATAATGTTGGAGGATCCCCTCAAAAGGAGGATTATATGTGCATGAAAATTTGTGTTGATAAGATGTAGGAGGTTTGATTGGGGGATAATTTAGTTGATTATCTTAAGAGGATGAGGTAGTTGATGTAGGTTTATTTTGTTATAAAGTTAAAGAAGTGGTATTAGAAGTTTGAATATCATTGGTGATGGGTAAATATGTTAGAGAAATTATATGATAATTTTTATCTAATGGAGGTGTTTGGATTTATTCATCAAAAGAGATAAGGTCCTTTTGCCCCAATTCTATTAGGTGAGTTAGGGAACAATATCGAATAACATGGAAAGGGTCAAATGATTGGTATGTGTGGGTAGGATAAGAATAAATGAAGGCAACTACCTTTTGCATATTAGTCATGTTGACCACATTCTATTTGGTAATTGGGTCTATATGACTATCAATATTATTAGTGTAAGGAGTAGGCTTATCATTATTTTCTTAATGGTTTGGAAGAGGTTCTTTGTAAATATCTAGATGAGCATTAGCCTAGTTCAAAGATTGATTTTTACTATGTTAAATGAGCTTTAAAAGCAATTTCATAAGCTTGTTTACATTTACAAGTAAGGGAATCATGGTAAAAATTTGGACCAAGGAGGAAATCCATAGAAAAGTTATGGAATATCCTAAAAGTCTCATGAGAATGACCCTAGCTAACATAAAACCACTAGAATTTATTTGGATCATGCCATGATATCATAGGGAAAATGTGATCAAGCTCTCATGGAAGAGGCCTTAGTATATACTTTTGTATTTTTTGTAAAGATAATTGCTTATGAACATTTATGTTATTTATTAGATAAAATTGAGGATTAGGGGTTGTATAAACCTAAAACTAGCCACAACTAGATTTCGACCAAACTTCAGATTGATTCTTACCAACCATTAAAAATTAAGCCTAGGAATCACTGAATGTCCCAAATTTAGTTTTGCATCATTCATCAAAGCTCATAATCATGGTGAGATATCCATAATTGGGGTATTATATTTTATTCAACAACAAAATCTCACTGATTCATCCATAATGGCTTTGTGACATAACAATTATCAATCTAGCATATGGACCTATTAAGTGAGGAACTTGAACAAATATCAAATCTTAAAAGTGAAAAAATGTTAATTACTATCAATTAAAAAGATAAAGAATATTAAATTCCTAGTTAAATTATCCATTTAAAATTAATGAATATCTAAAAATTGAAATATCTTTTCATCATTGCCTTTATGAGTTGTCAAGCTCTTTGAAAATATCCTAAAATCCCTAATTTGAGAGCCATTCCTAGTAATTGTAAATAATAATTACTTGACAACTATTAACACAATTATAGTTAGTTTTAACTCACCTAGGTTTAGTTTGAACCCATTCCAAGCCTAAACTCAACCTTAACTCACCTTAAGTGAGAGTTAATTCATAAGGATATAAGTAGAAGGCCTTTCCTATTGAACCATAAGCTATTTTGGTACAAAGTTATTATGTTCAAATATCTTCAACAAGTGTGGATATTGTAGAGTTATTATGCAGGATTTATTATATAAGAATCAAGAAATTAGTGTTACCATTCTAAAATATCAATCTAATAAACATAAAAGACAAGGTTCCAAGGATATAAGGAGCCAAATAACCTCCATTATCAAAGACATCTTGATGGACAAGCTGAGCCAACTATTCAACAATTCATTTGTAGCTTCCAAGGGAGGTAAAAAATTTGCCTTTACTATTTTTGTTGTGATTTGATTTAGTTTTTGTTACCTAATCTCTCCCTAGTGTCTAGGATAGAGGCATTAAGATTTTAGTGTGTTCATTTAATTGTTTTTATGATACTAACACAAAATAAACCTCCCCTCTATGTCAAAATCCAAGTTCACATGTTGGCATGCCCAATGGAACCTTCACCCCATGAAGTTTCTCTTTAGGCCTTTCAGAGGACTCTCCTAATGATTTTCATGTAAAAGTATAAGTTTGATGACCAAAATAGGTCAAAATTAAAGGCCAAAAGACATTTTTTAGAAGTCACAAAGTTACTCTGTGCAGCCATGGTTTTACTCTCTGGTATAGCAATATTGTCATAATATCATTACTCACATAGTCACAATTTTGTTTTATTTGTTACAATTTTCTACCTAACTATCAATGTTTATGCTAACCATTTCATGCTTATAGGGAAGTTATGATACTGAAATAACATGACTCTCAAAGTCATGGTATTTCTATTAAAAAGTGATATTACAATATTATGACTTTAAAAGTCATGATATCATAATAAGATTAGCAATTTTTCCAAAATCCTAGAGATATTACCTAAATAGCTAATGGTCACCTGCCAACCATTTTTTTGTTAAAATACAATATCAAAATCTTGTAATAGAGATATTTCCCCTTTTTCAATGATTTTTTCATTAGAGTAGTGATATTACTTTTAATGCTCTATTTTCATGCAAGTTGTGGTATTGTATTGACAATGAATTAGGTATTATACTAGGAAATAAGGGCCATATGTTGATGGAATCATAACATAGTAAAATTGATGTTGAACATTCTTTGCAACTGATGGTATTTGGGCATGGTCTTTGATTTTAGGTTATCATTAATGTCAAAGAGAGCATGATTAATAATGCACTAATGAAAAAGAGATTAGATTGATAGTTTGGAGAGTGTTTGCCTAGTTAAATAATTAATGGATGATATCGATGGTATGGTCATGTTGTAAAGACCCTATGTGATGTTATGAGTGCTTATGGAAGTGAATGAAATTAATTATAATATTCATATGAATGTTTAAGCTTAATTATTCATCTTGATAGATAATGTTGAGTGAGAATATTGATGATGTCATATTTCACACATATGAATGTTTTAAGAGTAGTTTGATACATGGATGAACTCCCATATGTGAGAAGATCATATGGTTCAAATTTTAGGTCTAGATATGGAGCGTAGAAAGAGTTATTAAGGTGAAAAGTTAGATTATCGAATAAAGTTTACCAAGTTCTCATACTTAGCCAAATTTGTGATATCAAAGATCTATAATGAGCATTTAATCAGATCACATATTTAATGGTGAGCATTTAATCTAATTAGATAAGGATCCAATGGTGTAGTTCAAAGTTAAATAGTCAAGATTTCATGTGTTAATGACATGTTTCATAATAATAGAGTGTGAGTAGAATATCTAATGTCAAGCATGAAACTTGTCAAATAGAAATCAATGGTGAGCACATGATCATACAAATTATGATCCAATAGAGTGTATTGAGTCAAATGGTAAATATTGAACATGGTGACTCCAAGTGGTTTAAGTTCACTGGATGAAAATCATCAATGTTCTCATAAGTCATGTAAGGATTCCAAGTGGTAGAAATTAATTGAAAGACTAACTGTAGGGTATAGGGATGGCACATAGAGTTGTCAAGTGACAAGATCATGGAAGCACAGATCTAAGATCAATGGTAAATTATTGAAGGTTAAAGACTAGGATAATATTAAGGAGATTTATATATATATTTTTTTCAAATTTTGTATGGAGGATGTGATGATAAAGGGTCTAACATTTAACATTAACATAGTGATCATTGGAATTTGAATATTCAAATTAATGAAGGAAAACTAGTCAGTAGATTTTGAGTTATATATTTTAATATAAGACTAATTTATTGATGTAGTAAAAATAAGATTTGTAAATTACTTTAAGATACATCCAAATAATCTAGTTGTAAGGTTTGAATTTTGTATAGTCAAAGTTATTAAGCTCTAAACTTGACTATGTGTTTGACCATGTTCTACAAGTGACCTGAGAAGGATAATTAAGTTGTTCTTGATATTATTTTGATGTTTCAAGATGAGATATATATTGGATAGTGTTATATAATTAATGAATACTATATATGTGGTTTTTAGATGTTTTAACAATCCATCTTTAGTGTGAATAATTACTTATAAGTTGACTATGTTTATTGAATGCACTGGTAGATTATGTGACCATTTTAAAGAGATAAGTTGAAGGTATTATAGGTAGAGTTAAGGATTAAAATGAGTATGGAGATATTTTATACGTCTCTAATGATTATGATAACACATTGTTTTTCATAATTTTCACCTGATCAAATATGGAGAGTCAAAATAATATAACTATATATTTATTATGTATGACCAGTCTGAGTGGTCATTTTGAGAGATTTGATTTAAGAGCTTAGATATTATGTTGAAGTGTATAAATCACATGGAGGTGTTTCAAATGTCCTAAAGGGTTTGAAATACTTTAGTGTTTGTTTCAAAATCTTGAGACTATGTTTTTGTGTATGAAGGTTTAAAGAGTAGTGACACCTAATTGATAGGTTCAAGTGTTAAGATGGTGTTTTAGGTGGCATGGAACCATATGAGAGTGATAAATTAGATATTTTAGAAAAAAATTATGTGTTAAAATCATTGGTTAGGGATGTAAGTGGTCCAGGTAGTCTCACATGTAATGTGTGAGTATGAAGGCCTAATTGTTTTAGGTGTCACCAAGACCTAATGGCATTTTGGGGTTAATGAGGTATTGACCAACCTAAGGATTGTGTGGTTATATATATATATATATATATGTATGTATGTATGTATATATATATATATGTATGTATATATATATGTATATATATATATATATGTATGTATATATATATACATAGATATATATATATATACATATATATATATATATATACATATATATATATATATACATATATATATATACATATATATATATATATATATATATATATATATATATATATATATATATATATATATATATATATATATATATATATATATATATATATATATATATATATATATATATATATATATATATATATATATATAGTACCTATTTTAAATGTGGTTCAAATTTATAAAGCATCTTGGCTAAAAAAGATGTGCTAAAATGAAGAGAGTGGTCTAAGTATAAAGTCTAATTTGACTAATTATGCTAGCTATGTAAGTGTGGATTCAAGTGAAAAAGAGAACATTTGAAAGATAAGGTATAGGATAGTTAGGACAATCAGAGTGTTAAAAATGTTAGACATTTTTATCTTATCAAGTTGATGTAGGAGGACACATAGGTCATTAGACCTAATGATCCTAGAAAAAGCAGTTTGAGAAAGTTATCCCTAGAGAAAGCTTGAGAGAGATTAAAGGTGAAGAGTATAGACAAAGGTGATCATCATCGGTTGAAGAGTAAAAACTAGTTTTCAAGGTGATCTATTCAATTAGTTGAGTAGGTGCTTGGTTTCTTAGGGGGTTGGTTCCTCTTATCAAGATAAAGCTTACTAAAGGTTTAGTTGTTGTGGGTGCTTAGCTAAACAAGGGAATTAGATCCTTATGGGATTGGTGTCTCACTAAACTAAGGTATGGGTGTTCCTTGATCACTTGGTACAATTATAAATGCTAGATCTTGTTATTATAGGACTGTAGTCCACCATGCAAGGTTTAGTGTGTTTTATACTCTAAGAGGGTTTCCCACATATATATGTGTTCATGTGATGTATGCTCTTATGTATGATTTGGATGTATGTTTTTTCATTTTTATGTTTCTTGATCAATTTGATTTATGCTAAATTTTTAAGAGTTGGGAATTTAATTGGATTATCTTGCATCACTAATTCACCCCCAATGATTTTACATCTAACACGGTACACTATAAAGGTGCTACACTATTTATTGTTAGTCCTACTATGAGTATGGAAGAATTTTGACCAAATAATGAGCTAAAGGATCTTGGATTTGTTCCCAAATTGAATATTATAATAAGGATAAGGATCCATCTCATAAACTATTTCATCATTGTAAGGGACTTGAACAAAGTCATCTTGTGTAACCACATTATGATATACTAGATTGCACATGGATCCGCTATGAGTATAATAATAAATATTCAAATCAATGATGAAAATTTTGTGAAAAAGGCCTAGATTTTTATAAACTCTAAAAAATAATATCCAAAGGAAAAATGGTTCAAACTTGGTCTAATTTGGTCTAAAAGTGAATTTGTATCTCCAAAAAGGTTTGTGCTAAAACTTGGTATAAAATAGTCTAACACCTAATGTATATATGTCAAATGTATTACAAAAAGGTTAAGTAGATGAATAAAAAATAGAATGCCAAACTCTAGGTGCAAAGTGTTTCAAACAAGTCTAGCCTAAATAAAACAAAAGTCTCTAGGTCTCTTAGAGAAGGCACAAAATCTAGGCTCAAAATAGGCATGTGTTAGGTCTTTTGGAAAAGGCACCAAATCTAGACTTTAAACAAAACAAGTTATTAGATTTAATCTAACAAATTTGAAATACTTTGACATAAACTAGACATTCAAATTTAAACATGAACTTGGTCAGTTGAAAAGAGACATGAAATAATAGGTAAATGGAAGATAGATTACTCCCCCAAATCTAGGCACAAAAATAGTGTATGAACTAAATAATAAATTTAGGATAAGTTACATAACCCAAAAGATAAAGGTCAATACGTAGGCCAAAATTACACAAGGCATAGGAAGAAATCAATCAATGTTTGGATTTGAACTTGTCAAGACTAATTTTGAATTCAACCTAGAAAATTAGGCTTCTAAAAATATACAAGAAACTAAAAAAATATGAATGGAATAATATCACTAGGTATAGATCTAAAATGTACATGTGGTTTCAAAAGTTGAATACTTGGCCATAAGGTATTAAGTCTTTGATATGAATCGAGTAACATAAAAATGTTATCATGCTATAAAGATTTTACAAATGGATTTATTTCAAGACTCAAAGGCATAAGAACTTGGAATTAACTGGGTAGTGTAACGATACCCTTTCCAATCAAATGACACACATAATCAAGTTTTTCAAAAGACTACGAAAAATGCATGGTATCACATGGAATACATAACACCTCTTTAAACAAAGGAGTAATATATAGACAATATTCATTTTGGACATGGTTTTATAGGAAAAAATAGATAGTTCAACTCAAATCCATACAATAAAAGGATAAAATAACATAAACACCTAAGTGTAACATCCTAAATCCTAAAATTGATAAGGTTGCATGATACTATCAAATTCCATCAATATACTCACTCTTGAGATGACTTTAATTAGTAATCCAAAAATTAAAAATTCATGAAAATTAGGGTTTTTAGTCCCCCTCTTCTCTCAAGAGTTTGTACTATGACTTGAAGATTTGGGATACTCACCCTGCATTAACAATATGTCCATGGTAAGTGGGTTTGTTCTAAAATTTCAGTTTTTACTCATTTATAAATGTTCCTAAGTATGGATAACACTAGTTATGCAATCATGTCATTTGGATTTGAATGAAATAGCTTGTTATGAAATTTTATTTTCCTTTTCACAACCACTACATTTGTTACTTTCTCAATTTCATGTGATGTCTAAGTTGATCACATATCCCAAGGGCAGTAGTCACCAACAGAGGTAATTTAATTACTCAAAATACCATTCCAATGATTCACTAACTCAATTTATATACCCCACCATGGGTTGGGGTTAAAATTATGTTGGGATATGAATTCCTAGGTCAATTATTCCCTAAAAAACCTATGAGGAGGTGATGAACTCCCACTCATAAGTGAAAGTTCATGAAAATAAAGACAAGTGAAGATACTTTATGGTTATTTTGGGGTCACTCAAACCATATAGATTTGGGGAGGGCATTAGTGAATTTATTTTAATGTTTTTGGACTAAATAGACAAAATAAAATAATGAGCACTTTTGGTCACTTGAGTTCCCTAAAGGGAATGTGGTGAGAGCATACAGACATCACTCATTTTTCTAAAAACAAATAATTTTCAATAAACATGAATATAATGAAAAACTCTTATCAGTATGTAACTAAATGTGAAAGTTCATTTTTTTACACCAAAATGAGATGTGTTGTGAAGTTTTGGCCACTTGTAATTTATTTTTTAAATCTTGAAACAAAACAAAAATAATTGAAACAAAAAGATTATTAAAACACTAATTTGAAATGTGAAATTTGTAAGCTAGAAATGTTATAAATGTCTTGTTATGGCCTTTGGGTCTTGAAAAACACATTAGAGTATCCTTGTGCTTAAAATCACATCATGGATAAAAAAATACTTCCCAAATCTTGCTCTTGGGTTTTTGGTTTTTTACACATAGTGCAAAACTATAAAACACAGAGGAATACTATGAATCACTCTCCAAAATCACAATTGTTAGTACAACACTACAAATTATGTGAAAATAGAGAATTAAAAGCAATATATCTACTCTAATCACAAAATAAATGAAAAATGGAAATATTTATACTATTATAGTCATGATATTGTAGTTTAACAGAAAATGATTAGCATCCATACCATTAGATGTTTAGGAAATATCTCTAAGATTTTTACAAAACCACTAAACTTATTGTGATATCATGACTTTTAAAGTTTTGATATTGCAATATCACTTATTTTAGGACAATATCATGACTTTGAGAGTCGTGATATTTTAATATCACAATTTCCCTATAAGAAAGAAATGATTAGTATAAACCATGATAGTTAGGCATAAAACTATAAAGAATAAGACAAAATTATGACTGTGTGAGTAGTTTTTTTACATCAATATCATGATTTTAGAGAGAAAAACTATGACTACACAGAGAAACTTCATGAATTCTATAAAACATATTTTTACCTTCAATTTTCACCTATTTTGGTCATCAAGCTTAAATTTTTACATGAAAATTGTTAGGAGAGTGCTCTAAAAGGCATTAAAAGAATCTTTATGGGGTGTAAGTCACACCAAGAATGTCAACATGTGAACTAAGAATTTTACATAGAGGAGAGGTTATTCTTGTGTTAGTCTCATAAAACCAATGAAATTAACACACTAAAATCCTAACACCTCTAGCCTAGACACTAAAAATAGCTTAGGTAGAAAAAACTAAATGAAAGCACAACAAAAACATAAAATATATAACTATTTTGCCTTCCTTGGGATCTCCAAATGGCTTGTTGAATGGCTCAATTGACTTGTGCATCAAGAAGTCTTTGACAATTGAGGTTGCTTGGCTCATTCTTTCCTTGGCACCTTGGCTTTGATGTTGTTTGGCATAGTATTTGAGCATGGTAGCACTAATATCATGAGTCTTATAGAATAAATCCTACATAATAACTCTACAATATCCAAGCTTGTTGAAGATATTTTATAATAATAACTTTACACAAAAATAGCTTATGGTTTAATAGGCAAGGACTTCTATTTATAGCATTAGGAATTAACTCTTACCCAAGGTGAGTTAAGTTTGATTTTAGGTTTGGAATGGGTTTAAACAAAACATAGGTGAGTTAAAACTAACTCTAATTGTGTTAATGGTTGTCAATTAATTATGATTTGAAATTACTAGGCATGGATCTCAAATTAGTTATTTTAGGATATTTTGCAAGAGCTTGACAACTCGTAAAGGCAGTGATGAAAGTCTAGGATGTTTTGAATTTTGGAATTTCCATTTTTTATATATCCATTCATTCAAATGGATAATTCAACTAGGCATTTAATCTTGTTTAAATTTTTAATTGATTTTAATTAGAATTTTTTCTCTTTCAAGATTTGATATTTGTTCAACTACCCCACTTAATAGGTCCATAGGCCCAATTGATAGTTGTTATGTCACAAGGTGATTAGGGATGAATCAATGATATTTTATTATTATATATGATATAATACCCTAATTAGGGATGTCTCAACATGATTTTGAGCTTTAATGAATGATACATAATAAAATCTAGGACATTTAGTGATTCATAGGCTTAATTTGTAATTGTTGGTAGGAATCAATTTGTAGTCTAGGTAGAATGTAGTTGTGGCCAATTTTAGGTGTTCATATGGGTGTGGTTTAAAGGGGAATCTTTTTACAAAGTAAGGTAAAGAAAAATAGATTGAATATTTGAATGGTATTATATGAATCAGTGACACCATCATTAATAACATGATAATTATTACTTTTGATGAGCATGCAAGTGCCCACAAGAGTTTGGGATGGCTCAAAATGATGCATGAGAAAATATTGGTACTTGGCTTAGTTGAGGGCTTCTTCCAAAGTTTGTGGAGAGAGAGTCGAGAATAAATATTGAAACTTAGAATAGAGAGCATTAGTGAATATATGAAATAGGCCATCATCAGCCATGTTGTGTTTGTAGACACCTAAAATTGGCCATAATTTCCTTCTTGGCCAAAGTTGAGACTGATTCATATCAACCTTTAAAAATTAAGCTTAAGAATCATTGAATTTCCTAAATTTTATTATGCATCATTCATAAAATCTCATAATCATGTTGAGACATCCTAAATAGGGGTATTATATCATATGCAACAATAACCTCTCATAGATTCATGCCTAATCACCTTGAAACATCACAACTATCAATTTGGCATATGGACCTATTAAGTTAGGAACTTGTACACTTGAATAAATCTTAAAAGAGCTAAAAGGATAATCTAAATCAATTAATAAGTTTAAAAAGATTAAATGCCTATTTGAATTATCCATCTAAAATTAGTGAATATCTAGAAAAAGGAAATTTAAAAATCAAAATATCCTAGCCTTTCATCATTACCTTTATGAGTTGTCAAGATTTTTGAAAATATCCTAGAATATCTAATTTGAGAACCATTTATAGTAATTTCAAATCATAATTAATTAAACTATTAATTTTAATAGAATTAGTTTTAACTCATCTAAGTTTATTTTTAACCCATTCCAATCTTAAACTCAACTTTGACTCACCTTGGATGAGAGTTAATTCTTTACGATATAAATACAAGGTCATACCTCTTGATTTTTAAGTTTGGATATTGTAGAGTTATTATGTAGTATTTTCTCCATGAAACTCATTCAAGTAGTGTTACCAAGCCAAAATATTAATCCAAAAAACATCAAATCCAAGATTTCAAGTATATAAGGAGCCAAGTAACCTCCATTTTCAAATATCTTTTGATGCACAAGCTGAGCAAGACATTCAATAAATCCATTTAGAGCTCCCAAAGAATGTAAAAGAGTTATATATTATATGTTTTCTTGGTGTTTTAATTTATTTTTTGTTACCTAAGCTCTCCCTAGTGTCTAGGATAGAGGTGTTAGGATCTTACTGTGTTCGTTTCATTTATTTTATGAGACTAACACAAGACTAACCTTCACTCTACGTCAAATTCCTAGTTCACATGTTGGCCTGCCTGATGGGACTCCAAACATCCCATATATTCAAGGAAATTAATATGCAAATTTTAGTTTTTCAAATGGATTCTTAACAATATTCAAAATTCATGTTTTTAATTTGTTTTTTATATATTTATATTTTTAGAAATTCATAGGTTGCAGGTAATCAACGTTACTTTATTTCACCATTGAAAATGATTGACATTGATTCTCCTAGACTAATGTCAATTACCCCTATGTAGACTAATGTTGATTACCAAAATTTACATCGATCCCTATGAAAAAAAGAACATAGCATGGTAGAAACATAAATAACAAGGGATTTTAGTGAGTTTTTTGGATTTTATTATGTGTCTAAGAGCCTAAATATTTTTTGTCTCACCATTTCTTTGTAGGATCTAGTGATAATTATTGGTTTTAAGATTATTTTAATAACAATATTTTTGTGAAAAACAATGTATTTCTTAATGTGTTTTTGAAGGAAGTGCAATTGATCTTGTCAACTGATGTTGATCCCTATGGATTGACATAATTCCCTATGTAGATGAACTGATGTCGATCTCTTGTACCAACATCAATCCTTGCATGGATCAATGTCGATCTCTTTGAGATAAAAATTAGGAAACTTGAGAGCTCATTTCAAAATACTTTTTTCTCATTTGATTTTAGACTTCTAAGGAGGGAAATGTTCTAACAAACTATAATTACTAAAATGGAAAAAACAAAGTTTGAATGTGGTTAAATCTTACATATTTTGTCTTTGGTGTTTATAGCAAACTTATTTATTTTAATGCCTCAATTATTTTTGATGTTTTGTAAAATTTTAAAACAACTAAT
The DNA here is from genome assembly GCA_037957365.1 of Torreya grandis. Classification (NCBI taxonomy): domain Eukaryota; kingdom Viridiplantae; phylum Streptophyta; class Pinopsida; order Cupressales; family Taxaceae; genus Torreya; species Torreya grandis. Next base: position 342,134 of record JARHVA010006490.1, on the reverse strand, counting down.
TCCTAGGGGATCAAATTTACCAACATACTTTATTTTGGTGCACTAAAATGAACATTTACATTTGGTTACATACTCCTAAGAGTTGTTCATTTTATGATTATTTGTTGAAATTTATTTATTTCTAGTAAACTAAGTGGCATGTGTATGCTCTCCCCCCATCCCCTTTAATAAACATAGGTGACCAAAAGTGATAATTAATTTCCTTTGATTTTTTAGTCCAAAGTTGTGAAAATAAAGTCACTAATGCCCTCCCCAAAATTTTATGGTTTGGGTGACCCCAAAATAACCATAAAGTATTTTCACTTGTCTTTATTTTCATGAACTTTGGCTTATGAGAATGATTTCATCTCCTTATCATGGGTTATTTAGGGAAGCATTGACCTGATAATTCATATTCCAACATAATTTCAACCCCAATACATTGTGGGGTATATAAATTGATCTAGTGAATTATTGAGATGGTAATTTAAGAAGTTAAACTACCTTCTATTAGCAACTGTTGCCCTCATAATGTATGATCAACTCAGACATCAAATACACTAAGTGATGGATGTAGCAGTTATGAAAAGGATAAGACCTTTTCACAATAATCTAGTTGAAGTGGATCCAATTGATGTGATTTTTTATATATTATTAACCATACTTGGGACCATTTAGAAAGGAGTACAAATTGATAGTTTAGAACAACCCCTTTTTCAACAAACATACTATTGATGCAAGTTGAGTAGCCTAAAGTTCCATATCATAGTATAAACTCATGAGAGAAGAGGGGGCTTAAAACCCTAATTATCATGCATTTTTAATTTTTGGATTAATAATTGAAATCCTCTCAAGAGTGAGCATATTAATAGAATTCAATAGTCCTATGCAACCTTGTCCTTTTTAAGATTTGAGATGTTATACTTAGGTGTTTATGTCATTTTATCTTTTAATGCATGGTCTTGAGTCTAAACTATTTGTTTACCATACAACATCAAAATGAGTCTTGTTTATACATCACTCCTTTATTTGAAGAGGCATTACACTACCCATTTGACATTGTACATGTGCCTTCATATTTATATCAATATTTGTGTGTGTGTGTGTGTGTGTGTGTGTGTGTGTGTGTGTGTGTGTGTGTGTGTGTGTGTGTGTGTGTGTGTGTCTGCGTGCATGCACGTGTGTGTGTGTACGCGCGCACACATACGTGCATGTGTGTCATTTGATTGAAAAGGGTGTAATTAAATTTCTCAATTTATTTCAAGTTTTGTACCTTTGAGTGTTGAAACAAAACCTTTTGTTTCATATTTATAACATGATAACATTGTTATGTTGCTCAGATCCTTTCAGACTTATTTGCCTTGTGTCCAAATTATACTTTAGAAAACAAAGCCACAAATGATTTTTAATATCTTTACCCAATGTCGTTATTCATTTCATTATTATCTAGCTTGTTATTTGTTTAAATAAGCCTATTTTTATACATTGAGTTTGAAATTAGCCTTGACAAGTTGAAATCCAAACATTGATTAATTTTTGCCTATGCCTTGTGTAATTTTGGCCTAGACATCGATATTTCTCTTTTAGGCTATGTAACTTAGGTTAATTCTTTATTCAATTTGAAAACTATTATTTGTGCTTAGATTTGGGGAAGTAGTTTATCTTCCATTTGCCTATTGTTTCATGCCTTATACCAATTGACCAAGTTCATGTTTAAATCTAAATTCCTAGTTTATTCCAAAGTGTTTCAAAAAATTTAGATTAAATATCATAATTTTTTTAAAAGTATATTTTTTGTTCCTTTTCTAAAAGAGCTATCACATGCCTATTTTGAGCCTAGTTTTTTTGCCTTTTCTAAAATACCTAAAAACTTTTGTTTTCCTTATATTATACCTATTTGAAACACTTTATACCTAGAGTTTAGAATTTTGGATTTATTTTTATCCACTTGAAAATTTTTTTAAGACATTTGATGTTAGATTGTTTTGTACCAAGTTTTAGCATAGACCTTTCAGAGATACAACTGCACTTTTAGACCAAGTTAGATGAAGTTCAAACCATTTGTCCTTTGGAAATTATTTTTTAGATTTTTTATAACTCTAATCATTTTTCATGAAACATTCATCATTAATTTGAATATGTCTCGCTATACTCATACCATATCCATGTATAATCTAGAATATGATAATGTGGTCACACAAGATGAATTTGTTCAAGACCCTTATGGTGATGCTGTAGTTTGTGAGATAGATCCATATCCAAAATATAACACTAAATAGAGGGAATAAATCCAAGATATTTTAACTCATTATTTGGTTAACATACCTCCATACATAGATCAGGACTAAGAATAAACAACATAGTACCTTGATAGAGAACCATCGATTGTAGATCAAGTTCAATAATAACCATACTACCTTATGATTTCATTGACATATGATCCCTATTTGTTTTATTTTCACTTATTTGAAAATAAGTATGAATTTTTAATCATAGCTTTATAGGTAGGGGCCAAGTTTCCAATAGACTTCTCCCATAAAAATTTGCCTAGTCTAGTTTGAGTGCCTTCCAACACACCTTATAATCAAACCATTAAACAATAATATTATATCAATCCTCAATCAATCATATCAATGTCATATCAAAATCCTAATATGCTTATCACAAGAAAAGGCCTCATGGAGTACCACTTTATATATATGTAGATAGCATATCAAACCTATTTGAACTTAGCACATAAATTCAATAACATGGCCATGTCAAATGTTCCTCTCATTGAGTAGGACAGGGTTTGGATTAGTTTTTAAAATTATTGAAGAAATTGTTATCTAATTTTCATGACCTTTCTAACAAGTTTGTGTAGCACTTCTCCTAAAATATCAAACATAAAATTTCACTGGTATATTTGACTCAAGCCAAATAGATGATCGATGAAAGTTTTTCAAGTTATATATAATGATGGAGAGTACTTTCTATCCATTTTAACCATATCTTAGTAGATAAAAAATTAGATGTTGTGTTTACCAGAAATTTACATAGTAAGATATCTTACCATCTAGAGCTGTAGTGTACACATACCTTCAAGGAAATCATTTAATAAAGGGATCATCAAGCTTACCTCATCAAATCAAAATCAGAATCAAAAATAAAGAAATGGCCAAAATCATAACCAAAACCAAGTCCAATTACAAATGTTGGCACCAATCTGGACTACTAATTACAAAAAATCCAAATAGTTTAACCACAAAATGATTTTTTTTATAAATGGAGTGCCTGATTCATGACATGTCCAAATGGTGAAAATACCATATACTCATCCAATTCAACAAATTCAAATTACTCCTCACCAATAACCTATTCAGTAAGCATAGCCTTTGTAATAACCTAGACTAGTTCAACAAGTGCAATAACCTTTGCCTTTACAAACCACTCCTCTAAGGAGAAATATGCCTACTCATCGTGTCTTTAGTAACTTTAGAGATATCATTAAAGTAACATTTCAAAATTTAACCATTACTAATCTAATTAGTTGGCTAATTCCAAATCACTATCTTGAAGGCATTCCTTATCTAGATTGGTATAGACAAAATGAATTATGTGAATACCATCAGGTTAATGGACATAATTTATGACATTATGTGTAAATAAAGAACCTTATTTAAAATATGTTTGAAAATGGGGAGATAACATTGGATAATAAATCTTCTACATCTAATAAAAACCTAGGTATTTATCAAAACCCTTTTCCACAACATAATAACAACCAAGGCTAGATCAATTATAACTACAGTATCAATAATCAAGATAACAACAATAATACCAACAAAAATAACAATAACAACATCAACCAAATGGATGGAATCAAGGCCACAATGATGCCAATACCCAATAAACTTACCATGTAGTTGTATATGAATACAAAAAAGTTGTAGGTCATCTTTTGGGAGGTTGAATTTCCACCATTACCATTAATCTAAGACCAAGTGCTAACTAAACAGGACTATTACTAACCAATTATAACCAACCAACTTATGCTAGTGACCCTTCCTTAACCTGGGACTACATACATGCACACCATCAAATATTGATTACTAATTTTGGACCTTATATTGATAACTCTTCATTGACCCATGACCACATACAAGTGCATCAACAACCTAGACTTATCCTATCTGGCCCCTCTTCATTATCAATTCATAGCAATAATGGTCATGTGTCTAATACCAATTAATCAATCATAACTTGGTGGTCAAAGATTACCATTCTCAACCCACAACCGGCTACCACCAAATCCATCTAATCCACTATTATATCTAAGAGAATGCCATATACAATCAAAAAATAAAAGACATTTGATATTATGCAATAACTTCAAAAAATAACTTCATAAATTTCCATTTTGGACTTGTTTCTTACATCTATTATATATAGGAACATCTTACCAAATTTAGTTATCTAATACCAAGTTTTAAATGACATAATCCTAGATAAATTCCAAGCTTTGGTTAGAAATATGTCCCTAATCCAATAGTTACACTTTGAACAAAGTGATATGTCATCCCTTGTCCCTCTCTATAATAATCTATTGTACATTGAATTTATCATCACATGACACAAAGTGAAACATATCCTCATAGACAATGGATCGAGCCTAAATATTATGTATTTTAAGATCATAGATAATCTCATATACATAAATATTTATCTCTATCCATAAATTATCACAATCAAGGCATATGACAATGAAGAGTGAGAATCACATGACACTATCAACTTACTAGTTATCATTGGGTTATTGACCCAATATAATCTATGTCATGTGTTATACCTAGACCTATCTTATAATTTTATTTTGTGAAAGCCTTGGATATATGAAATATATGTAATCCTATGAATGTTACATTAGTGTCTCAAGTTATCCCACTCAAGTAAAAATATCATCATCCATGGAGATTTGTATCCCTACTAACATTACAAATGTTTGCAAGCTTAGTACAAAAGTTAAAATGAATGTTTTGGCTTAGATCTAGTGCCCAAAAAGGACAAATGGAAATAAATACTTTTTTATGTTTTAGAGGCTAATTGTATTGACCTAGATACCCTTGATTTAACTTCTCATATGCCACCTCCTGAAATGTCTAATCACTTTACCATCATTATTAATGGCCCAAGAGAATATTTGACCCATGACACATTCCACATTGCCAAGCTTTAATAGAACCCAAAGTCTTATGGAAGACCTAAATCCATGCCACCTTACATATAATGGAAACTAAAGGTAAAAGGAAAACTTCATTGTCTAGCTCCTATCATTTTTATAGTAGTTACTGGCTAAGAACAAGACCCACTTGCAAATGATGAAACTTGGTTATAAAATGACAAACTAGCTAACTATTATAAAAATTACAAATACCTCATTCCTAAAAATATTATGGAGAACCAAACCTATTAAAGATTAGTCATGGGGCCAAATCAACAATGAATACTTAAACCAATCTCTATCACTTAGTATAAATGATCCTATGGTCTCAGATTTAAACTACCAGGGGGTGACCCCACATATCTTATTCATGTTCCAACGCCAATGAATAGTGATGATGATACCAATAGTGAAGTAGAGTCTGATCATAGCCTTTAATAATACCTAGCCTATACCAATATGTTTAACACCCATGCCATTTATACCCTTAGCCAAATTAACTAACATAATCCTCTTCCTCTATATCAGCCTGAAACTATAGACTAGGACCAACAAAAATCCATAGTATATGTAGACAAGTTTGAGAATGATGAGGCTTTTTATGATTTTATAGGCTTAAGAAATAATGTTCCATTGGGATACCACAAATAAGGATTCTCAATAAAACTAGATTTTATAACCTATTTTAGAGAATGGGTGAATACAATAAGCCATAAATAATTAATTTAAAAATTGAGGTCCCAAAAGTGAAAACCTCTTTGAGGTGTTTTTGGACCACGATAAAATTAAAGATAAATTCCAATCTTTTGGTGAAAACCCATTTTAGGTGCCATTAGATGGGCATATTCATCTTTTCTCAAACATTGCTCAAGAGACCACCAACGATGAACTTACCTATGGGTCTAAGTTCAGTTTTGAAGAATAGGATGCCTTCAACCAAATCATTCAATAATTTATAATAGTTTTTGTCACTTAGTTATCCCTACCATTGGGAGACTCTAATTTATCTTTTTTAGGAGAACTTGAAGAGCCAGTCCAAACATAAGACTTTTCCATTATAGGCCAATTTAAATATTTTCTAACCATTCTGGAGGATAGTTTGACTCTTCTTATCAAAGACACTACTAAAGTTAACATTGGGACTCCATCTAACCCAAAATGGATGAAATTAATCATATCCCTCAATCAGGAGGAACATGACATATTTACAACCCTTTTGAGTGAATTTGTGGACATATTTGCTAGGTCCTATTTAGACATGATAGGTTTAGACCCCACCTTGGTTATAAACCACCTTGTTTATACACCTTGATGTTAAACATGTGAAGCATAAACTATTAAAAATGCATCCTCACATTATTTTATTAGTAAATAAAGAGTTGTAAAAACTCTTAGAAGTGAGATGCATTCAACTGATTAACTATTCAGAGTGGGTATCGAATGATGTGCCAATCATTAAGAAGATAGAAGGAATTAGAATATGTACTAATTTTAGAGATATAAACAAGTCCTTCCCCAAATATGACTTTCTTCTAACAAACATTAACATGATATTTGACTCCACTACTATATATGCAATGTTTTAACTAATGGATGGATTATTAAAATAAAACCATATCCAAATTGTGCCTGAAGACCAACATAAGATAATGTTCACCACTCCATGTGGAATGTTTTGTTATCAGGTTATTCCATTTGGTCTCAAGAATGTTGGGGCCATATACTGAATAATTGTGACCATCATATTTCATAATATGATGTATGATATTGTTAAAGACTATGTTGTTAATATATGGGGTAAATCAAGGACCCATGCCAATCATTCAACCACATTAAGAAAGATATTTGAGATGCTTCATGAATATAAGGTTAGACTCAATACTAAGAAGTGCATTTTTGGAGTTAATTTAGGAAAATTACTAGGCTTCATTGTCTCTCATCGAGGCATTGAAGTCAATTCATCTAAGGTACAAGCCATTACAAAGATGTCTCCACCTTATATTTAAAGTAGCTTTATAGTTTATAAGGAATTATTTAGTCTATCAGATGCTATTAGATGATTCATATGTCATTTGGTTGATAAATTTCATCTAATTATATACTTTTTGAAGAAGGGTGTCACATTTTATTAGGATGATGAATGCCAAAAAGCCTTTTAGCACTTCAAAGACTATCTTTCTAATCCACATATTTTGTTGCCACCTATGCCAAGAAAGCCATTTTTATGGTATCTATCTACAATTAACAAATACCTATGGGAACTTATATCTCAACATGAGGATAATGGAAAATAACATGTCATGTACTATCTAATCCATACACCAGTTGTATATGAACACAACTATATGCCTATTGAAAAAACATGTTTAGTTATGGTCTTTATAGATAAAAAACTATGACATTAAATGTTAAACACCAAGGCCTTAGTTATTTATAAATGACATCCACTAAAATATCTACTATATAAGATAGATTTATAAGGATACATGGCTAAATGGATCGTGTTTTTAAGTGAGTTCAAGATAGAATACATCAACTAGAAGCCTATCAAAGGACAAGTTTTTTTAGAAAATCTTGTAGAATCACTCCTTATAGATACCAAATCACTCACATTCCAATTCCCAGACAAAATCATTATGACCATCATTAAAACACCTCTTGAGGAAAAACATTGAAAGTTATATTTTGATGGATTATTCACAAAACACATGGATCAGGGGTAGGAATATTATTTATTACACCATAGGAGGATCTTATCCCTAAATAATTATATATTAACATTCCTTGTAACAAAACCATGGCCAAATATGAATCACTCATTCTAGGGATTTTTCAAGAAATATAATATAATATTCAACATCTAAAGGTTTATGGTGATTCTCAGTTATCATCAATCAAGTTATAGGCCTCTTTTAGACCAAGGATGATAAGATGGTACCATAGAAGGCCATGATTGACACTCTTGAACAATATATTTCCAACATATAATTTGAACTTATACCTAAGGCTAGTAATAGAATAGTATATACCATGGTCACCATTGGATCTTTGATCCATCATCTAGATAATGTAAAAGAATATCAATTCCTCATTGAAAATTTTCTAGTTCTAGTTCATGAACCTTTAACCATCACAATGATCTATTATATTATTGGTCTTATCTCTATAATGTATTAAGAACTTTATACCTACCTTCATGACCATATTATTCCACTAGGCCTATCATGTAAAAAAATCAAGGATTTTATCCACCATACTACACAATATACCTTACATATGCCAACCCTTTATCATCATAGCTTTGATGGAACTCTATTTCATTGTTTAACTTTGGCAGAATCAACATCAATGTTATAAGAATTTTATGAAGGAGTATGTGGAGCCCATAAAATTAGGTCCATCTTATCCAAAAATCTCATATATACCAAGTATTATTGGCCAACTATGGATGTAGATGTATCTTCTCATGTCAAAGGTGTGCCAAATGTCAATGGCATGCCATTATGATTCATGCCCTAGTCAAGACCCTATAACCAATGCTTAAATGATGGATATTTGATACTTAGGGCCTCAATCTCATTGGTAATATTAACCATACCTCTTCTAATGGATATAAACATATTCTTACCACTACCAAATATTTTTATAGGTGGGTTAAAGCTATACCCCTCACTTACATGACTAGAAAACAAATCTCCAAATTAATCTTTAACCATCTCATCTGTTACTATGGTATCCCATTGAACATTATATCTAGTAATGGTAGATCATTTAATAGCAAGGATTTCAAATAACTATGTGTTAAATACAACATTACTCAACTTATTTCTATTACTTATTACCCATAAGGTAATGGCCAAGTAAAAGTATCAAACAAAACCATTATCAACATTGTTAAAAATATTGACAATGATGTTCGATAAAATTGGAAAATCCAAATATTTTTCATCCTATAGGCATACCACACCAACTATCTTACCCCAATAGGACCAACTCTATAGTCCCTAGTTTATGACACTGATGCCATTCTTCCCATTGAGGTCGAGTTACCTTCTTTTTACATTTTACTAAAACATGTTTTAGATGATGAACCTTATCAAATATATCACTTACAAGAGAAGTATTTAATTTATGAATAATTTATGGACATAGTTAATGGCCTTCAAGCATACCATAATTGACTCTATGACCACTATAACTAGTGGATCAAACATAAATAATTTGAAATTGGTGATCTTGTTAAAAAAAACCAATAAAATAACACAAATGAGAAGAAACACAAAGGTAATTTTAAACATAATAGGATAGGCCCCTATATAATTTCTACATATTATGTATCTAGAGCATACAGGCTCACTACACCAGATAGACATAAACTTGATGAGGTAATGAACATTAAACACCTCAAGCATTAATTCACTTGAAAGATTGGAAGTATCCTCTATGAGGCCCATTTATATTGTACCATAATATTGACACTCTTATTTTTACCATACCATTCTACCTTGTACCATTATATCATACATTTCCTATTAACCAGAGTTATTTTCCCCATCCCTACCCAACCCCTTTAACCTTGGTTACATTCCATTGGTTCTTTAGGTACCTTCTATATGCACATAATATTTTCAAAGTTTTATCAATTAATGATGTTCTCTATCTTGAAATAACCCATCAAGCCTCAATATCTCTTAGTTCATGCCTTAAGGGGTGCATTAAGAAGGGGTGGGTAGACCATTGGTGCTTTGTAGGATTGTTGTCCCTTTTCCACTTGTTATCTACACACTTATCTCTTGAAAACCGTTTCCATAAGCTTGTTCCAATCATTTCTCACCTTTCATCCCCCTTTTCCTAACCTATAACCCTTTTACATAGTTTATAGTACTAGGTTGACTAGTTTAACCTTGTACTTTTATTAATGAAATTCATTTAGGGTATAGGTTGGCTCTTGGACAACCTAACCTATGACCTAGTGCATTCTTGTCCATAACATACTAGGTAGATTGGGTTAACCCTATAATAAATTTTTTTTATAAGGGCTTAGGTTTAAATCCACCTAGATAAAAATATCATTTTTCCATTATTTAGAGAAGAGAAGAAGAATTAAGAGCTAGTTTGCATCTATTTATCCGCCATTCTACTTGAGGAGAAAACTTAGGGTTTCATACTTTCCTTAGAGATATAGATATTGTCTTGTGGATAAGTCTTTTAGATGAATTGATAAGTTGTGTATCCTAGATCTAATTTATCCTTGTCATCCTTACATACCACAATAACCTATTATGAAGTATCTTGGCCAAGGGAGAGATTGAGGTTTGGTAGGTTCATCTTTAAAGTTAAGTATTCCTAACATTTTTTATCCTTTATAAGAGTAGATATATATGAATTTGTTCTTCTCTTCCATGCATTAGGATTATGTGGATTATGCATGTTTACTTTTTTTGTTTATTACCCCCACTTTATGCCATAATATTTGGTGAGCATTAGATTAGATTTATTTTCTTTACTTGTTATTAGTATAGTGAATATGAAAACATAGGGATTAGTTAGGGTTATTAATTGATTGTGCTTGAATAGAGGTTTGGAACCATCCCTGGTATTATTGTGATAAGATATACCCTAATTAGGTCTAGAGGATTCACATATCAGTCATGGTTTTGATTATCTAATGTATCCCAAATTAGAAGTGTAGTATGATCTATCTTCTCAGAGTTAGGATTTATTTATAGAATTGATGAAATTTTTATTGCATACATTATAGTGAACTAAACATGAATATAACTCTTGTAGGTTCTCTTCAATGTTTTTCATTATTTTATCATTTTATTTATTATTTTTCTATACTTGCAATACAAGGTCAATAAGGCTGGTATAGTTTCTAAATTTTATGCACATGATTAACACATAGTCACATAAAAATGACTCTATTCTATTTGTGCAAGTCTTCATTAGATACAAGTTATTGGATTTAATACATTGACATAGTATAGGTTTTCTCTTCTAGATAGGCTATTAGGTTGAATAGGTTGACATAATACTCTTACAGGTTTTTAGAAAACATACTAGGCTGACCAGGATGATGTACTATTCCAAATAGCTTCTTAAAAACATACTAGGTTGACCGAGCTAGTATAGTCATCTTCATAGGCTTCAGTAAATAGGGAACTACAAAACTAGGTCAACCCAGTTGACATAGTTGGCAAAATTTACAACTAATATTCAAGGCACTTCAATAACAACCTCACATTCATTTGCATATTCCAACCCACCAAGGTTTTTTTTCTCTCTTTCTCTATCATTTTTATTATTCTTTACAGTTCTATTTTTATATAGTTTGTAGTCCTTAAAATTACCCTCATATAAAAAACTATGTTGACCTAGTCAACCTAGTTTGTATTCTATCTTCTATGTAAGAGATTAGGTCGACGTTGCCAACATAGTTCTTAAACACCCTTAGTAGTATAGTAGTGACATTTTCAACTCTGTACTATAATTTTTGCATATACTAACATCTAAATTGACACTATACTATGTTTTAAATTTTAAATTAACATTTATATCTTAGTAATTACTTCATACTTTCAATTTTAGTTGTTTGTATGCTTAGAATAGATTACATAGTCTAATTACGTGGTTTTTCAATATACTATTTAGTTTCAATATTTTTATCTTTCTTGCACACACTATTAAATCACATAATATTAAAACACATTATCTACCCAAGGCCTACCTACTTGGATTTCATCACCAAGGGGAAAGCTAACTTGGTTTTCTAGCCAAGTATAAACATGTGGTTAATGGTATATATTGGAAAAGCACCTGACATCCTTATCACTATAGGATTAGGTAGTGAGGGGGTAGGCCCCAATATCGATCTCTTACCATTGGCAACATAGATCCCTTTTATCTTAAACATCTCGAAACCATTCATAGATTGATTTTTAATCCTTACTTTTAGCCAATTTTTCTATCACACTTAAAATAACACTTAAAAATCTAACATTCAGGATGACCACTTAGTTAGCATTTACTTTCTAGGTTGACTACTTGCTCTTTGTTCATTATATGTTGCATTAAAAAACTTTCATTGGCTAATGTTGGTGTAAACTTTTATGTTGTGTGCCTCAATTGGACCATCCTCATTGATCCAATTACTTGTGTCTTTCCTTTCATTTATTTCTTAAAAATACATCTAATTTTTTTTTCTATTTTAGTACACTATCATTCTAGTTGACATAGTCTCTTACAAACTATCTCTTTCCCTTACGTGTAGTACTTAGTTGACTTGGTTGACCTAATATTCTTTTATACCCCTTAGGATACATTACTAAGTCAACCCTATTAACTTTTTATCCTTATCAGATTATTTTATATCCTATGTTATAGTAATAGGTTGACCCTATCAACTCTGTATCCTTATTCACTCAGTTTTTATCCCCTATTTTCAATACTAAGTTGACCCAGTTGACTATATAATCTTATCTGTCTTTACATTTCCTTGCTTTGACATTACCTTTACATTTCCTAATCTTTATCCCTCATCATGAACTTCCTATTTAAGGACAACACTAAGTTGAATTCAATGGATATGATGAGTCTTACCAACCCTCATAAGGTATCCCATAAATATATTATGGATCCTCTACTAGATGAAAGTAATGTTCACATAGCAACTCACACAACAAACTATGGGACCTCTCCTCATTGCTCTTATCTTAGTAATCCTCTCTTCTCACTTTAAAATCAACCTAATTTAGAGTATACACCTAAAATTGTCTTCTTTATCTTTGAATTTCCTCAATATCAAGGAAAAAACCCTTCTACCATTTGACATCTCATGATTAGTGGTCAAGTTTAGGAGCATCATTCACCTTCTCCCACATTCTCATATGTATTTGGGGATACTATATTCTTTTCTTCTCAACCTCTTCCCTCTATTTTGACCCCTTCTTATACCATGACTTGTTCTTATTTGACTTCATTTACCTCCATGCCTAATATCTCTACTAACATGGTAGGTTATACATATTGTAAGACTCTTCCAAGACCCACTCCTCTCAATTCATCAACTAATGAATATTTTGATACCCATTGTAAACATGCCTCTAGTGTTACTTCTTCTCATCACTTTACTAGTCCATCTTTTTCCACTCAATAAAAGTATGCCACTAGAGACTCAGATTATAGTATCTCTTTAAAAGGTTCTACTAACACCCATAGTGGAACCCAATGCATCACTACTAGTTAAAATACTTCAAATAATGCCAAAAATGCAACTCAAACCCATCAAATCCTATTACAAACTCTTAATCAAATGAATGATTTTCAAGCTAAAAATTCAAATCATATTATGTAAATGTAAAATCACCTTATCCATCTTCAAACTCATCCTTAATAGATGTCATGGGGCACACAAAATCAAAATATTCCCCCAAATCCTCTTCAAGATTCCCATGGTAATCTTATCCCTCAACCTCATCTAGTTAATATGATAATCAATCATCTTCAAAATGAGCCTCTCACATCTCAAATTGATAATATCTATATAGGAGGTATCAACCCTACCATTTCTTACAATGGGCCAATTAATCCTACTCTTCATCTATAATCATTTGGAAATCTATATAAAGACTAGATAAAATTAAATACCTTTGTTGATACCAAGATATTATCCAAAACTTTCATGGGTGATTATTTATATTTGTACAACCATCTTAAAACTCATTCGATTAGTATTTTGGAAGATTTAGAAAGTGATCTAGTCCAAGAGTTTCAAACTAGTGATCTTCCTGAGAATACCTTGGCCCATTTTATCAATTGCAGATAAATTGAAACTAAAACTACCCAATCTTTTGTTAAAATGTGGAAGACATTATCCAAAAAATGTGATCATAATATGGCCGATGATAACCTTTTCCATCTCTTTACCAATGGTATTTTTCCCAAGTTGTAATATCAGGTCCAAGCTCTCTTTCCACATACTTTGGAGGAGGATATTGACCAAGATAAATGTTAATATTTCCTTATTCATAAATTTTAACCATCCCAACCTTATATGGGTAATCATATATTACTTAAAAATAAGAATCATCATTCTACCAATGATGGTTTCATGGAATCTAATGATACCACTCACACTATTAAAGCTATTATTCCTAACCAATCTTTGGAATAAGTTCCCCCTTCCAACAAATTAACCAATCCTAGTTTATATTGAAACACTAACATCAATGTTCAAAAACCTTTATCCTCAGTGGAATTATTGAATGTCTACCAAGGCCTCCCCCTTGATAAATTCATCCCACTCCTATGAAATCTTGGTATTTCCAAATACATTTTACTGGTTTTATGCTAGTTAGGGTCACTCTCATGAGACCTATATGCATCTTTGTAATTTGGCTATGGATTTCCTTCTTGGTCCTAATTTAAACCATAATTCTATCATTTGTTAATACCAACAATCTTATGACATTACTTTCAAATCCCATGAAACATATACTAAATATCAAGATTTGAAAAAAGCTAATGTTCATTTGGACATCTATAAAGATCCTCTTTCAAATCATAAAGATACCCAAGACAAGCCAACCCCTTCTACCAATAATGTTAACAATCTTATTGACATAACTCCTGAAGATAATGTGGTTAATATGACTAACATGTAAAGGGTGGTTACTTTAATTGATCTTAAACCCATCTACATTTTCCATTATCCTAAACGTTTTTTGTTACCCAAGATTCTTCTCCCACTCACTTAAATGAGTTTGGGAAGGATGACCTTATAACTTTTAATTAAACAATTCCAAAACCTCCCTTGGATAACACTTCTCATCCTATTTTTACCATCCCTTCATCTATTTTACCTAAGACCAATGACACTCAAGCTTCTATCAACATTTATTATAGTAATTATCAAACCCAACCTACATCAATAGCTCCATCCTCTCAACATAATGTACACACTTGTCCTCTAACCAAAGATTCATCCTTTTATCAACATAAATTCACATATACTTTGGCTCCTCCTTCCAAGGACATCCTTCAACAATATTCACCTCTTTCCAACAATATTCTTATAGGTTATTATGAATGGGATCATATCATATAACTCTCTAATCTCCCACCTCAAATACTATTTCTCCAACTTATGATAACCTCTCTACATCATTGTAACCATCTTTTGTAACTTTTATTTGAAATTAACATCCCTCATCCTCCCCTAATAGGATAGAAAGAAACATTATTTAGATCTAAAGATAGAATATTGAAATAGTGCAAAGAGATTTCCATTTATGTTTATGAAATAATGGATACTTCTCTTTCCCTAAAATTACCCATTACTTCCATGATTCTTGATGAGATTTTACTTCATGTGGATGATCTTGCTCATTTCATTAGTGTCCAAATTGGTGATATCCAAATCAAGCATGCCTTGATTAATGAGGGTTTCAACACCTATGTTGACTCTTTAAATTTTATAAAAAACCCTTGGATATTATACATGTAATATTAAGTCCACACACATCACATGTCAAGGCTATGACCAAAGGAAAATCCCACCTTAAGGTTTTGTGTGGCTCCCCGTTACCATCCCACCCATCATTGTTCATGTGAAAGTGATGATACTCAACTTTCCTATATCTTATAACATATTTATTGGTAGGACATAAAATAATTATAGGAGGGTATTTGCCTCTTCTAATTACTAATGCATCACATTCCCTCATAATGGAGCCATTTATAAGATTCAAGGTGACACCAATCCTTGGAATTTTGAATAACTCCAAGACTAGGCTATATTAAAGATCCCTACCCTTGTACTCTTTCCAAGTGTTCCATTTCATGAATCTCAACAATTTAACTTTTTGATCAATTCCACTCAAGCTTATAATGGTCATCCCAAAATCATTGGGAACTTTCCCCCTAATCTCCTAGATTCCAATGACGATGAAACTAGTGAGATAAATCTCAAGGTTAAAAATTATGATCTCTTACCTCATCTCATCTCTCAACTTCTCACTTATTTAAAACATAATTCTCATTAACCACCTTGTTTTGACATCCCCATTTTCTTATTTAAGACTTTGTAATTCATTCATCAAACTTCATCAGATGGCAATGCCATCCCTACATATACCATTGATTTTCATACAGCTAATTATGATGATGGTTATACCTTAGATGATCCATTATTAGGAGGTGTTATTTATTCTTTTTATTCTAATATTATCTATTATTTCTCATCTTTAATTTAGTTTTTTATTATATATTACCATGTTCCATCATATATCATTCCTAATTTTAGCAATTTTCGTCTTTATTATTGGGTAGAGATGGTGTGAACACCTCCAATTTTTGAAGAACCTCATAGGATTATGCTTATGGATCATTCTTGACTGGGCCCTATCTCTTTTCTAGGTACCATGACCCCTATATCCTACTTATCCCTAAGATGTGTGTGACTCTCCTTGATCCTTCTATAGATTTGATCCCTCAGTAGATCATAGTATGGATATTATTCTTAATCTTATTTTACCTGAGTCTATTCCTACTTTCAATCCTATCTTTCCTTTAGTTAAGCCTTGTCCAATCTCTCCAATAACCCCACCTTCTCTTGGTGATGTATTTCTCCATTTACCTCAGCAAGATCCTTCATCTACCAAATGGTCCAATCAACCTTATTATGACATTCATAAAGCTTTTGGTCATTAGACTAGAGATTGATCCCTCTACCAAGATCCTTCAACTTATATTATACATCCTTCTATGAGTACATCTCCCAAGACTAATCATAGTTTTATATGTAGCTTCCATGGCATAAATAACCATTCATCCACTCATTGTCTCAATATGTCATAATGAAGTGACACTTTGTGTCCTACTACTCCCTAGTCCTTAGATAAGGCTATACCTCCCCTAAAATTATTACCTAAGTATACTCATAAGTATGGAGAGGTATATTATCTTTGGCACCAATGCCACACACATCACATCGATCATTGCCACATCCTTTAGTATCATCTTACAGATCACCTTCTAACCATTATTACACATTCTTCCATTATTCCCATAGGTCATTTATGCAAGGATTCTCCCACTTCTTCCCCCATGGTTCAACTTCCTCCTATGGTACCTTCTTCACCTCCTATTCCTCAACCCATGAATCCTTCACCCATGGACCTTCCCTCACCTATGGGTCCTTTTAAACTCATGAGTCCCTCACTTATGGATTCTTCCCCAGTAGTAACTCCTTATTCTCCTATAGAGTCCAATCACATGCGTTCTCATGAGCATCCATTTTTGGGTGTCCCTCATCAACATGATCCTTCAAGCATGCCTACCTTTTCTATTGAATATATTTATCATGAAGTATTTTCCTAGCTTTTTATTGAAGATAAATGAATATTAGCTACAATTTGTATTCAAATTCATAGAGACTTATCAAATTTTATGTATAATGTGTGTGGATAAATATATCAGTACTTATGAACACATGTACGATGTTCTTAAATTTTTATTTTCATTGGATATGTGATCCAAATTTATGTTTATCTATTTTATTATATCATTTGAAATTCTATCAAACTCTTGTCTATCTTACATGGTGACTTTGGTTTCATGATTTATATTTCTTATGATGTCATTATGTTATTTTATGTATTTTTTATTTATCATTGTCTTCTTTTTCTTTGTGATTTCATTTCTTATATCTCCCTTGTTCTATTTTCGTGATTATTTTTTATCTTAACTCCATAAACATAGATAATTATTATTGTGACTTGGTTAAACCAACCTTGCTCCCTTTAGTAATTCCTTATTTATCAAGTGATCATTTAGAAAATAATTAATTTCATTATAATCTTCTATTACTAGTCCACTTTGGATTTCATTTATTCCCCTATATTCCCTTTTTCCAAACTAAAGCATATACATAGTTGAAACTTGAGATAACATGTTGGTTCATAGTTTAGCCTAAGTGTCCTAGTTAGTCTTCTCTTTGGTTACTTAGCTTCCTTTAGCCAAAACCTAAACATCATTCATGTGTATCACTCTATCTCTAATGCTTGGTCATTCCAAGTCTGTATGGAGGATTAATCTTAAAATACATAAAAATATTCAAAAGCCAAATCATTTAAAAAAAGGCAGTGATCTAAAAGGTAACATTTCAAATTCTCAAAATTCAAATCACACTAAAATATGTGATTTCAAGCACATATCCTTCTTCTAGTTAAATATAAAGATCTATATTTGTCCTCATGATAGAGCTGAGATACATTGGGGGTATGGTAGGCTAGTAGATTTGAAAATTAGAATAAAAAATATTTTAGTAATACCTATTTTCTCATGCAAGTACCCAATCTTCATATTAGACCGATGGCTCTGTAAGTGGTCTTAAGGAATGGGGAACACAATGTGGGAAGGTAGATCCATTTTAATTTTCTTTTAAAAAACTACCTTCATGATTTTATCTTAGTAGCACACTTATTTTTTTACATAGCTTTGTGTCTATATCAAACATGTATCCTCTGTATATTGATGGTCACTAGTTACTTAGTGTCTTCTCATGTCCTTAGTATGCCTCGTGTCTCCTAAAGTCTTCTCATAAGATGCCTAAGTTATGATTCTTTACATTCCCTTTACACTCCCTACAATAATAATATTTCTTCTTGATAAATACTATTTTTTTTACTGAACACTCTTCTTAGGGATTCTATTTTTGAGTTACATTGTAAGACCATGGATATGACCTGGACTTCATCACAAATTACCACCTTTTTACATTACCATACAAAAAATCCCATTTCACCATATTTTCACATTCATTCCATCTCATTGGTGTTCCATTTGTGAGCTATAGTGTAAGACCACAAATAGGACCTAGCCTTCCTCACAAAGTTTTCCAATATTTAAGTCATAAAAAAATTACATGTGTCAAATATAAGAAAAGATGTGATTGATTATAAAGTTAAAAGTCATTGAAATGATTCCCATATTGATTTAGTATGTTTTATGCTTAGTTAATTAATATTTTATATTTTATCTTTTTATTTTTCTGATTGCATGTAAGAATCTAACCATTTCTTGAGTGTTTCATACTTCCCAACTTGAATTAGTGTGATTAATTTAAGATCATTTTTTTCCATTTTTGTTTATCTTTTATACTTCCTAATGTGATTTAGTATGATTAATTGACTTAATTGGTTTTTTTATACCATTATTATTTTCCATGCTAGAAAAGAAACCACAACACATATATTTCTTATAGTAAATATAACAAAAGCTAAATACATGTGCTAAAAATAAATATATTCATGTATCCACAACCATAACCATAATACAAACATATAATATCAACATCCAATTGTCAACATAGAAAATATCTATATATATCATATGTTTTTAATACAATTTTAAAAAATACATTACTTTAGCTCTAAGGATGGGCTCTATTCATGTTTATCTCATGGCCTAGCCACACTGCCCATAGATACCTTAGATAATCCCCTCTGAATAGTATGTTATAAAGAGGTCGTCCAAGATCTCAAACTTGTCACCTATCCCTATAGGTTAGCTACCTAGGCCTATACTTATGCTAGATAACTCATGGTATCCATATACATATCTCTCTCCTAAGCCAAGGCTTACCAAGCCTATGCCTCTCCTACTCCTACCCCTATTAGTGGATATAGACCATATCCACATGCCTATAATCACCTTATGGCCACTCCTACTAGTTTGAACTAGCTCACATGAGCTGGGGTAGATAGTACTATGGGATCATCTAATGTGGCAAGGTCATAAGGTGTCAGTTCCCCATCTAAGATCTCATAGAGTGTTCCCCTCACTAGGAATCCCCATCTAGTCTCCTCTTTTATAGGATTTGTAAACTTAAAACTAGATAGATATTAGTTCATAGATATATCTGAAAATTTATCTATCTATAATTTATCTCAATAAACTTTAACAAATTTTAACCATTTATTACCTATATGAATGTCACCTATCACTATCTCTCTATCTGATCAACCATTGAGAATGGTCTCTCCATCAACTCATCCTCTGAGTACTTCGTTCATGGGATGCCTCCTAACTAATGAAAACACTATGGTCACCACATGTGCCTATCTGAATCCTCACCTTAGTGGTGCCTCTATAGACTAGATCTACCCTAGGCTAACTAATGGGTCATCCTAGATGACCATCCTTTATTCTCTCTCTCATCACCAACATCATCTTCAATGGTGTGATCAAGGTGGTCACCACTCTTCCTACTATGGTGTTGTATTTGATACCTCTATCACTCCTACATCCAAATCCATCTCCTCTCTAGCTACTAGCTATCATGATTAATTTATCCATGGTCTCTCATGTCACGGTTTAATCTTTGGTCTTGTAACAAGTGGTCCCACTCCTCCTTTCCCTCTTAACTCTCTTATATGTCTAGAAAAAAATGTGGGAACCACTATAGGAGCTACAATGTGAGGGAACATGAAATATCTTGGTATATTTACCACTAGATGTGGCTCTATCTACTAGGTGTAGTGGCCTATAATCTATGCTCATGCCAACTCTTGTACCACCATCCTCCAACTCATCCATACTATCATAATGTGTCCATATAAGTTCCACATGATATATACTCATGTGAATGTATATATCACTAATATGTGGGGTATGGCATGTGCCACTTGATCTTACCTCCATCTCTACACCTGAAGCAAATGATCATTAACCACATGGGGCAACTCAACTGGTTGGTATATCAAGAACTTTTTGTATATCTAAGAAATAAATAATATCACCAACACTATGGTCTTCTAACCTTTATACATCATCCATCAATATAATTCATTAGTTAAACTAAGATGATAGAACCCAAGTCATATAGTTCCCCCTTTTTCAAAATAGACTAGCATAAGGCTATCACATATATTGGTACCTTGAGATCTAACTTGTGACACAATACCTATGTTGTCATAAGTACTATCACTATCTTCCATATATAAGTGATCTAAGCTATATACATGTTAAAAAGGCTCACCCTTAACCTTAGATATATTATATCTAAGCACATCACCCATTGGGCTAATTCTCATCTCTCCTTCTACCCATATGATATCCCTATGATCACTGGTGTCCATCATATTAGAAGTCCAAGTATAGTATGGACATACTCTAACATGATACCCACCTCAATGGTATCCTCATCCATCACCCACTTGAAGGTATTATTCAAGTACTCCCAAGATCCTAGGAACATGACTACAAGATCTACACTCAATGACACTCGACACATCTCCATGATTCATCTTAAACCTAGTGTGACTAACCTAGCTTAACCCTCCATTGTCAATTACTCCAATAGGTCTGGTAGCCATAATACATCTGCTAATTTATAGAATATGTGACTCCCCTACAACCATCAAACAATAAAATATGTATTAGACCTTCATGCCACTTATAATCAAAATATGATCTTTTTGAATTTTAATAAAAACAAACCTAATTTACTTTAATCTATCTATTTTTAACCAATTTCACTTATTCTTAGCCTACTTGGTAGTTTTATTACTTCCTTGATTAAACTAGACCTTAAACATACTATTTAATCTAATTTCCCACATTTTAGTACTATACCAACCACTTAGTCACATACTAAGTTGACTAAGTAGTACTAGGTCGACCCATTGAACTTAACAAACTAAGTCGACCCTTTCATTTCCCCCTTAGTACTAAGTGAATAGAGTGGATTAATCAACTAAGTGACCATAGGGGTAATAAGTTATCATTTTACCCAAACAAACTAAGTCAACACACACCTACTAAGTTGGAAGTGCCAAATCATGATTTTAAACCTACTAGGTTGACTGGGTTGACATAGTTGGTTCAAATTATTAATTCCTTACCCTACATGTAGTAAATGCCTTCAGCATTTATTACTCTAATTCCTTTCAACCCATTTCCCCTTTTGGCCTCTAATACCCTTAAAACTATCTAGGGTTCATTTTGGTTTTTAGAATTGGTCTAAATTGCAAATTTCTATAAATTTTTTTATTTCAACTAAAATACTCAAAACAAGTTTGAAATTCTTAGTTGCCTACCTATGTTCAAGCCATTGTAGATTTTAGGCATCCTCCTCATCATAGTTATCATCTCCTCACAATCTTGGCTCTTTTGTATTTCTTTTGGTCTCTCATATATCTATTTTTCTCTCACAGTAAGTCAAATAATAAAAAATGACTTTCTTTTTCACCTTATTTAAACTTACTATTCACAGGTCTTTACCTTTAAAATATTTATCATCAGATTCCTTATTTAGATCATATCTTTGTTTTTACTCACTCATTTTTCAAACTATAAAAATTTCTAGACATTTTAGAGAATAGTTTCCACTACTATATGCCTATATTTTAAAAACTTCTATTTTTTGCTCTCTTTTTCATTAATCTCTATAGGTATGCCTAATGTTCCTCACACTAGATGCCTTTACTTTTCTCACAATATCCTTCTTTATCTTCAACACTAAGGTAAGTAAAGTTATATATTTTTTAATTTTGTCCTTTCATTTATCTTATTTTCTCCTTACTACACTTTACTTAGCATCAACATTATGTATTGTCATGTTTTATTCTTGAAGCACCATCCCATGTTAAACGTACATGACACGTGATGAGCTTCAAGTGGGGAATATGTATACACATAATATTTTAAATTTTTTATCAATTACTGATGCTCTCTATCTTGTACTAACTCTTCAATTCTCAATCTCTCTAAGTACATTCCTTAAGGGGTACACCATGAAAGGGCTGGGTTGCCCAATAGTGATTTGCAAGATTGTTGTCCATTTTACCACTATTTATATACACACTTATCTCTTTAAAACTATTTAACTAATATTTTTATTAAAAATTTTATACTCTTCCAATCATTTCTCACATTTATCCTCCTTTTCCTAACTTAAAACCCCTTTTGATAGTTTACAGTACTAGGTTGACTAGGTGGACCTTGTACTCTTATAGGTGAAATTTATTTAGGGTTTAGGTCATCTCTCTGCTAACCTAGATTGTGACCTAGTGAATTCTTATCCAAAATAGTACTAATTGGGTCGACCCTATTGGCCAAAAATTTTAGAAGGGTTTAGGGTTAAATTTTCCTATATATATAAGATCACTTTTCCATTAAAAGAGAAGAGAATAAAAAGTAGAAACTATTGTGCATTTACTTATCCACCATTCTACTTGAGGATGAAGCTTAGGGTTTCATACTTTATTTGGAGATATAGATCTTATCTTATGGAGAATTATTTTAGATGTATTGATAAGCTAGTAGCCTAGAGTCAATTTATCATTATCATCCTTACATACCATAACAACCTCTTGTGAATCACCTTGGCCAAGGGAGAGATTGAGGCTCGATGGGTTTGTATTCAAAGGTAAGTATTCTTGACTTTGTTTCTCCTTTGTAATAATATATATATATATATATATATATATATATATATATATGGATTTATACTTCTCTTCCATGCATTAGGATTCCATATACATTAATGTGATTATATGCATTTTATGCATGTTTACTTTTGTTGCTTATTACCCCCACTTTGTGCCACAAGATTTGGTGAGCACTAGATTATATTTCTTTACTTGTTATTAGCATAGTGAATATGAAAACATAGGGCTTAGTTAGGGTTATTACTTGATTGTGCTTTAATGGAAGCTTTGAAACCCTCCTTGGTATTTTTTTGTGATAAAATATCCCCTAATTAGGTTTATAAGATCCACATATTGGTCATGTTCTCGATGATCTAATGTATCCCCAATCAGAAGTGTAAGTAGGATCTATCTTCTCCATGTTAGGATTGATTCATAGACTTGATGCATTTATGATTGCATACACCTTTAGTGAAGGGATTTATATCATGTATGAGTAGTTGATGCAGTATTCTAGATAGAGGCCATAATTTTGGACTAGTATGATAGTAGTTTTATAGTTTCATCCTTCATTCCTTATTATATTCCATTCCAACACTACTAATTATAACTGCCTTTGGATAAATCAAAGTTCCACCATTGTGCTACAAATTATATCACCTACAAGTAAATTAGTATCATTAACCTATGTCATTATTTCCTAATCATAACCTTCTATGGTAAAATTAGGAACAACACCTTTATCATGCCTTAAAGTACCACCTTGCCATGATTATGTTGTATTGTGCCATTTGCCTACTTTGCCTATTTTTAGAATTTATTACTACCTAGTTATATTACTCCACTATAAGGTATAACTATAGTGACTTGAGGTCCCATCCTAGGAGTATGTAGGTAGCACTCAATTAATGTTGAGGTTATCTTAGTCACCCTTTGCCACACTCTCACCAATTTATGAGTAACTTTAAGTTTCAACACTCTCATTATTTTGCAAGCAACCTAAGCCATGATCTCACAATTTTGTGATCATTTAAGTTTGAACCTCTCTCTATTTTATGAGTTGAACCATATAGTATCTCCTAATTCTCAATCAAGTTGAGATTCTTAAAAAATTATAAAAAAATTTGTAAAATGATCTATAAAATTCTAAACATCGACCACTTCATTGCCTTATGGATTCTAGGATTGCTAATTGTTTTTCAAGAAACCACTTGTCATTTAGTTTCCCCATCCTTGCTTGCCTAATTCCCCATGCTCTTGCCATTTTGCTATCCCATTCTTATATTCCTCTATAACATCAATCATGTTTTATTTCTCATCATTTTATTCTATCCCATCTCTTGGGATAACTAAATTTGGCCTAATGTTTTTATTGGGCCTTGTGTCCATGGAATTATGTAGGAAACATCCATTTACCTATTGCTATGGGGTCAACTCAGCTACCCCCTTCCTTTTCTTATATTCCCCCAATATGTTTTGTTTCTTTCATTATCTCCTATAGCCTAGGGGAAATGTTTGTTGTCTTGTTTATTCTCTATTTGTGATAACATTATGATTAACCATTATTTGTGTTTGTTTCATGTTGTTTTGTTCACTTTTTGTTTCTTTCATGCTTATCTTCTCATTTGTTAGTTTATTTTCCTATTTTTTGCTTTCTTGTTGTGCCTTGATTTAGTTTAGGTGTTTTCATTAGGTGATTTACTATGCATTATTCTTGAATCCATCCATATTCATTCACCAACATTATTATCCTCATTTTTAATATTGGTGCAATATTTTTTATTGAGTATTGGATTGTGTGTCTATTCTTATGAATATTTGGGATAAGTTATCATGATATTTTATATCATGATGCATACCATCATGTTCTACAAAAAAAATAGATCTAGAATTATTACACATAATAAGGCCATGATACTTCTCTTTGGCACCTAATAAAATATTGATTTAATCCAAATCATTTTCCACATATAGAGTACTTAAATCAAAAAATAATTTTAATCCTTTCTAGTTAAGACATGCATATACATACTATAAAGTTACACAAATTCATATTTCTCCCTGTTATCACATTCTCCATCATATTACCATCTAAGTAATAATGAATTTTACCCCCTTTGGAAAAATCATTATATACAATAACACTTGTGATGTTAATGATTATAATCAACTTTAGGCAAATCATTGTGTTTTAATCCATTTGAATGTTAATGATTATAACTACCTTTAGGAAAATCATTATATTTATTATACCCACATGGGGGCTATTTTAATTGTGATAATGCTTATAACTACCTTTGGTCAAACCATTATCTTTATCTACCCAACTATGGCATGTTTTTATTCTACCAATGATTATAACTACTTGTGGGCATATCATTGTTTTCCATTTTAATGATTATAATTGCCTTTGGGAAAATCAGTCTCTTGTTACCCTAATTATTTTTTCAATGATTATAAATAGCTTTGGAAAAATCATTATCTTTTTTTGTCCCACCTATACTGATGATTATAACTGCTTATGGGAAAATTATCCTATTTTCTACCTAATCAAGGTAGCTCTATATGCCACTAATTATAACCGCCTGTGGGTAAATTAGTCTTTTCTAGCCATTTCACCTTTTATTCCTATACTTCATTTTAGGGATCAATCATTGATCTTATTTTCTACTCACTCCCACAAGGGGGAATCTAAATCTCATACATTGTCATTGAAGTCATAGGTATACAGGACCTTTTTATTCTTTGATAAGATGTTACTGTGACTATAGATTACAACACCTTCCCCAATAGGGGAGAACATTCAAGTTTGATCAATGTTGTTATTATATTTCACCCAATCATCTAAGGTTTTCCTTTTACACAATGGGGCCTTAATTTCATTAGGGTAATCAATCATAATTACTTAATTAAACACAAGTTCATCCTCGTAGCCACTGATTACTACACTAGGTGGATAGAAGTTATGGCCACCAAGAAATCCCAAGCTCAAGATGTTATTAAATTTTTAGAGGAATATATACTAACCAAATTTTGTAATCCCATATATCTAGTTAGTGATAATGGCCTAGATTTTCAATGTGGTGAATTCATTGAATGGGCTTATAATAATTAGATTATAATTAAGTATTCTTAAAATTATTATCCCTAAGGGAACATAGTAGCAGAGTCTACCAACAAGAATTTGATAGACATCACTAAAAATTCATCCAAAGGTAAATTAAGAGAATGGTACATGTTTTTAAACTATGTATTATGTGTGGATATAACAAGGTGAAATAAGGCCCTCAAGACCTCACCCTTCCTATTGGTATATGGAGAATAGCCTTTCTTCCCCATTTTTTTTAATCTCCCAACATATTAGTTTATGCAAGAGTATATGGAATAAAATCCAAGGGTCTAGTCTAGATTTTTAGATATAGTCCAGCTAAAATATGCATAAAATGAAGCACTGTAATGCTTCAGTAGACACCAAGACATTGTCAAAAGGTGTCTTGGTAAAAGGTCTAAGATCAAAGCCTTTAGAATATCATACGTATCTCTTTTGTGTGATAAATCCCATGAGAATAAGGGAAATCATGCCAAGTTCACTCCCTTATGGATTGGAGCATATCAAGTGTCTAAAATCTTAGGTAACAATGTTTTTTTTTCTAAAAGAGCTTAAAGGTAAGGACTTGGACATTCCATTCAATGGGAAACATTTAAGGCACTACTTTAAGGATACTCCTATTGATGATGTTTTTGAATGAATGAGGCTATGGTAGAGGTAAAAGTTATATTAGGTTCTATTAATTCATAGTTAGTTTTCCTGCTTTATGTCTTTGGTTTTTGTTAGAGTAGATTTCATGCTTTCTAAATTAGACTATTTTTATTTCAACATTGTGTTTCTTTAGAATAGTTACCTATTTTTTAGCTTAAATGTCTTTTATCTTAGAACAACCTGACTGACTCTTCCCTAAGGTATCAAATCAATATTCAATCATTATGCTCCGCATGCATGACCTAAGCTTATGTGTTGCATGCCCATGACAGAGAAGAGGGGTAGGAAGATCCTAAATTCAAGTACACTAATTAGGTTATGGATAAGGGTTTTAATTTTTACATCCTAGCATTTGATATTTTAGGATTCAAGTATGTAGATAAAACTACGTCATAATTATATAATATTTAAATACTCTTATTAGTTGTGTGAAAGCTTCTCTCATTATTTCATGCAAATTAAGAAAGTTTTCTCATTTTTTGGATCAAACATGATTTTTATGCTAATAATTATTTGGGATAATAAACACACACACACATATATATATAGACAATACTAAGAGGTACATTCTAGTAACTTGAATTTTCTATTCTACATATACTGGCTCAAAAGTATTCTTGACCCTCTCTTCTATTCACATTCAAAAACATAAAAATACAAGAGGACCAATGCATCCCAAAGAGTGATAAAATAATCCTAAAATAAAATCTAAATGTGATAAAAAAATTCACATGATGAAATAATATCGATGAATCATAAATCATGCAAAGTTGTAAGGGAAGAAAAAGGGGGAATTTAAGGCATCTCTACCAAGGCTATGAATAACTGGCTGGCAACAGAGAAATACTTGAATTTCACAAGTTTTATTGTGAACTTAAATAAAACAATAATGAAACATATGTTTTACTCCAAGTCTTATCTAAAATTATTAAAAAAGGGTAAATTAAAGTCACTGCATGACATAGATATAAGGTATGAGAAAAATTAGTATGTTACATAGAATTTCTTAGGAGTCTCTTTTATGTATTTGATTTGATTATTTTCTTGTGAAAGAATTCATGATTAGCTTTTAAGTGATAACCAAATATTATAGATGCTTGAATACTATGTAGTATTCCTCCTATAATTTTACATTTGTTACACTCAACAAACCCCACTCTCAAATTATTTTTGAATAGGGGCCCATTTTAGCCTAGAAGGAACTATTCACAATGAGAAAATCATTTATTAGTATTTATCATTACTTAACAAGATAATATTTACAAATATCCTTATGTATAAGTTTCTTATTAGGATTATGCTCATTCTAATATTAATGAAATTTCCATTTTCCTAGTTATCCATGTTTTCATTATCTATTTTATTTGGGCTAACCTATTACTGGTTTTGAAAAGTTTCCGATATATGTTGGTCCTCCAAAAATACACTAAGTTCAATTACCTTTTAGAATTTTTTTCTTTGATACTTTACTCTAGAACTTCCATTCAATTTTTTTTATTCACTTACACAAGTCTTTCTACCTTGGCATATTTTGTACTTCAATCTTCTAAGATTGGTGCCATGCATTAATAGCCTACTAACCTATGGCCATCTAAACATTTAGAATTTTTTAAAAGAATCCTAGAGTAGTAGAGTACTATTATGATGATACTTGTCATAATATCACTCACCCAGTGATTGATAGGATCAAATTTTCAATTTATAAAAGTTTTGGGTAAGCAAATTAGTGACACTCATCCACATGTTATAATCCCAAAAACATGTAATCATTGAAATAGTCCAAAAATGTCTAAGTCTTAAAATAAAATAGAGCATCAATATTATGGCATATGTCATCATATCATTCACCTGATGACTGATAGGATCAAAGTTTCAATATATAGAAGTTTAAGGCAAGCAAAGCAAGGATAACCATCAACATGTTATAAAATTGTAAACCCATGACCATTGAAATAGTCTTAAGAGTTATAAGTCTTCCAGGTGAATGGAACACTAGTATTATGACATGTATCATCATACCATTTATTAAAATTATGAATTAATATAAAATAAGGTATGGCACTCCCAAGGAAAGTGAGATTGTAGGATTTTTCCAAGTGTCATAATCGTGTAGGCTTGAAACAACAAAAGGGTAAAGTGCAAGATAGAAAGAGACTAATAGGTAGTAAGATGGAAATTTTTTTCCATGTGTACATAGAATGACATGGTGGATAGCTAATATATAGGTAATACTTCTAGAGTAAGTGGGAGGATTTCAAATGTCAAGAAGTGATAGAGCACCTGGGCTAAAAGAGGAAGAAGCCACTTGATAGCAGGGTTCATAAAAGGTAACACTTCACTAACCAAATTCAAAAAATATGAAAATATGAAACAATGAAGGAGGAAAAAGGCAATTTATACCATTAATATGCATGAATTTTCTAGCTTAATTCATTCAATTTAGAGGATTTATAAAATCTAAGAGGTAATAAATGTAATCAACCAAGTCAATTAAAATTACATTTCCATCAAGTTAGCAGTTATAGATGTAAATTAAATATTTATCTTGATCGATAAAAAAAACCATAGTTATAGAGAATCATAGATTAATTACATAACCATGTCCATATATTCATGCCTTAAATGTACCCTCTCTCCATATTCTATTACAAGGTCCAAAAAATACACTGATATGAAGTTTGATGAGTCTTCTCTCAATTGTGAATTCAAATTCTACTTAGCTATATGGGAGGAGGTTGAGGTAGTAGAACATTGTGGTCTTATGGAGAAACTCTTGAACTTTATGTGAAGATATGGATAGGATCTTTTGGTAATTAAATTAGTGGGCCTACATGACACAATAATAGAACTAGAGGTAATGACCTGCAATGAGCTATTTTATGATTTACTTAAAAATGGAAAAATTTATAGAAAAGTTATGCATTTCCATAAATATAGTACATTCATATCCTATATTATTAGGCATTCCTTTGATAAATTATACCAATTACCTTACCTAAAGTGACATATAACCAATCCCTAGTCAACTAATAGATGTCTACAAATAATGTAACCAATAAGTTATAGGAATGGGCAAGTAACCCAACCACTTTCATAGTCAAGTAGTTCATCTATGCTATTTAAATTATCATTTTTATGTGATGGACTATGATTTTGATGTCCTTTTTAAAAATAATTTACAATTTCCCAATATTAACTTATGTTAATGAGGTTTGTATTCCCTTACTAGACACCATCCTCACATCCACCAAGGTCATTGCCATAAGAGAAATTATTAGTGTTAAATTGATGTACCAAGTTATTACCTTAAACAACTGGATAGATGGAAATTTATATGTGATGTTTTATCTAGTGGATGTTATAACTAGAATAATGCACTCGTATTTAGAAGAACCTTAGGAAACATCATCTGAGTATCCCAAGAATTGAATTTTTGATGAATTTAATATTTTTCATGTCCATAAATTTAGGAAAAGCATGATGAGGGTGATATAAATTTTCTATCCAATGGTATATTGAGCCATTTATGGTAAGGATATGCCTATACTATATGATCATATTAGAAAAACTATTGAAAAATTTGTAGCTATTATCTATATCCATATTACACATTTATCAAAATATAGGGGACTAAATCCCTTCCCATGTATCTTCCTTATTTGGTTATAGATAATGTGGTAGAATAGGATGTTTTATCTCAATTGGTATATTATGGGGATGTTACATTAAAAATTTATAGATAAGGAGTAGTTCATCCAACCCCATCAATATTAGCTAAATTTAGTATACTGAATGGGAATAATTTCATCTAGTAGGTAAGACCAAGACATTATATTACATAAAGTGGGAACCTTATAGGTAGTGGGATATAAGGAATAGAGTTAGGAACCACTTATATAGAGACAAATCCAAGGTCGAGATTGATTATGGAAATGTGTCATATCTACATGATTAGGTATTTGTGGATGATCTGAATGACATTAAGGTTTAAACAAGGATGAAAAAGGTAAATATACCCATGGTGGTGGCCAAAAATACTCAAAACACTCTTAATAAAACCAAGGAGGATACTTTGAGAATTGAGAAAGATTAATAGACTTTAAATCCCCCTCTTAGACCCCTCTCACATGCTAAGATTCAAGGGCAAGATCAAAAAGGTCCATCTAGGTAGACATTCATGATGTTATACCAAGAGTTAACCCATGCTCCTCCTCAACATCTCACCCCAATGATCACTATTTCACCAACCACGATGGTGTTGACTCTTCCTCATCCAACTGCCATTACATTGAGTACTACAAGTGTTGCTCAATCTAGTGAAGCATTCTCCATATTACCATTTCCTCCACTCATTACAACATAAGACGTAAGTCTCCCATATTTCCTATTCTATTTCTAGTTTGGACACATCACCATACCCATTACAAAAGAATTCACCACCTCTTCCATCAATTTATCCATACCACATACCAATATCCACTCCCATAGGCTCTCATCTACCAATCATTGCTACCCTCACATCATCACCACCCATTACCCCTTTGGATTCACTTGATACTACTTCACCCCTTTCATCACCAACTTATACTCCCATTGGAAACTCTCTTATATAAAAGAGGAATAAAAAGTCCCTTTAAGTTTATCCTTAGGGCACACCAACAAAGAAAACTTGGGAGGAAAAATTAGAGGAAGGAAATGAATAAGGAAAAAGGTTACAAAGAATTATATCCCCTATATATATCAGATAGTGATGTCTACTGAAAAGGAATAGAAATATTAGATAGAAACATAATTATCTAAGACTATTAGTGAGACCACTAAAATTGATCTTATAGATGAATGGTATACTAAATAAATTCAATCTAGAGACATTGAGGTTTTAAAGACTAGTTCAGTCTCAACTAAACTACTATAGTGTAGGTGGAGATACAAGAGATGAATCAGAGTCTAAACATATAAATTTAACATAAGGGAATTTAGTGAGAATATCTCTATCATAGACACCACCTAAGACATTATTTATGCCTATAATAACATCCCCGTAATTACTACTATACAAAGGGTAAGTTCTCATGCTCATCATTTCCCATCTATTATTGTAACCACTACTATCTTGGCTAGTATTTTGGAAGCTAATTCCCATATCATAGACTTTAATACTACCCAAGAAATTATAGTGTCAATTTAAAAAACCCAAATCCTAACCTCTCTACCTACACTATAGACATGATAAATAGGTTCAATTTGAGATTTTAGTCTCCTCCCCCATTTTTTGCTTCCCTCCTTACTCCTCTCTAGTCACCCACCCAATTGGACCTATCAATTGGCTAGACAACCCAAGAAGAATATACCATTATTACATCATCAAAAGGGTTAGATAAAAGGAAGTTAATAAATAACATAGTGGCTGTTAATAAAGTCATTATATAGAGGAGATTTATTCCACATTTAACCTAACTAGGAACATCCTCTCCCAGTCCCATACTTCCCCCTAGGTAGTCTCCATCTTCCACCCCTATAGAATAGGCACATCCCTCACCAAATCCGATCACCTTGAATGTCCCAGAATGGATCCAAAAGATGCAAAAAGTAAATGAAGAGAGGCATGACTTGGTTAGTGTGGAGTAATTGATATTAAAAAATAATTTTGATAAAAAAAATAAGACTATGAGGAAGATTAAAAGGAAAACCATAATGGTTGAGGGACATTAGGTGGAACTTTAATAAAGAGAAGATGTGTTCTCTTTGATGAAGATAAGAATAACTCTCCCCTTTGACCTAGATGGTCATAGAGAAGACCCCTACACAATTACAGACTCCATAGGGAGAGTGATAGAGGAAATTTTTATATTATATTATCAGTCTATGGATGACATACAAGAAATAAGTACCATACAACCTCTAAGAGACCTCATATTCAATGTACAAGGAACAATTCAAAAGTTGTATGATACCCTCTAGTTGATAAGAGATGTAATGAAAGAATCATAACCAAAATGGGGAGATGGCTTTTCCCTTATAAAAGACATTAATAAGATGGAGGCCAAACTCTTTTTTATAATCTAAGAATCTAAGGATAAATCCTATAATCACTTGAACCTAATAACTAATCCTAATGCATCATAGGCCCAAAATTATATAGGATCTAGAAGATATGGCCTGACATAATGGAATAAAGAGATGAAAAATCTAGTGTAACAACCTATAAGCCATGAAATATAAGCCATTGTAATTTTAGGATAAATGAGAATTACTATTATAATTAACCCATGTGGGGAATCAATATTTAGAGAAATATTTGAATACCTCTTCCAAACAATAGTGGATATTTTTAAAGAAGAGGTTGAGGGCATGGTATATAAAACCCATGATGACTTAAAATAGCTAGTAAATGTTTCTAGAAGTAGGGTCCTTAACATAGAGAATCTTTATGTGGATAAATTGAAATCACACATAATATTAATGGATAAAATCCCCTAGATCTTTAAAATACTACTTTAGACTTTAGGATAATTAAGATAAATTTTAATGTGAGTCACACCCTCTACTAATTAATTCAAGTGATCAAGCATGCTTCACTAGTTAATTCCATTATAACCATTTCTCAAATAACATGGCCAACCATATCTATAACTCTGGTTACCACTAGAATGACTACCAAAACACAAGTGTCAATAATGGTAACCACCTCCTCATAGGCAATTTCCTTTATAATCTCACTAGTTATTTGTAACAAATTTTCATTATAATAATTTTTGTCTATTATGGATAATTATAATGTCATATATATGTTTGTTTTAAAAAACTATTCATGAGTTATATGAATGGTAATAAAAACTTTGAACATTGCTTGGGAGATGAGGCATCGCCATCCCAATCATATATATACATGTATCTCCCAGATTCTAAAGGGGGGAAATATTAATACTCAATAGAGATAGAGACCTTCTAATTTTTATTAAAATTATATGTTTCATGACTCACTCTCTTTCTTTCATGTCTATTTTATAGTGTTTATGCATTTTGATCTAACTGGTAACTTAGTCTTTCTTGATATATGCAATAACAATTTCAAATAGCTTGTTGGTTAGTAAGGTTTTATCAACTGAAATGTTCAACAATAATTCTAGGTTGATATATATTTTCTTATTACAACAATATAGCTAAATTACTCTTTAATTTTTTTTTGGAAATGCCATTTGGTGAAAATTCCTAGACTGAGATATAGCTAGTCACAGGTGCTCTTTGGTATTAGCTATAATCTTGTGTTAAGAAATGTTATAGTAGTCTTGACATAAAGAAACATTTAATTAATAACTTGGAGTTAATTGTGTTATATCGCTCACACTTATTAACTATGTTTTTTAGTTCTTTGTGTTAAAGTAGCAGTTTACAAGCATGAGTTCCTTGGCATTTGTCCTTATTTTAGAGTTGGATGAAAATAATTCATATTCCTTATTTTTAGACATCATTTTCTACCTTACCCTCCCCTCATTTTTTAATTTTAATTTTAAATATTCACAACTTAGGATAAATCCATCTTAATCACCATATGATTTAACTCAATTGCATCTATGATCCATATCCATATCTGAACCATCTAGGTTGATAGTTGATTCACTCCCCACCATTCCACCACTAGTTATTTCAAGACCCAATACTTGTAACTCATGATTTGGAGTTAATTAAACATTAGTATATGTCCAAAAATGTTATAGGTTAGATCTTATATATTTTATAGTGTGTTTAAAACATAGAACAACATCTTCTAGTTAAGTAGTGGTTGAATCTATTATCAAGGATCTTACCACTCCTGATTATGATGATAGTTACACCTTAGATGGCCATTACTTTTATTGGTATTCCTAATCCAATAATTAAAAATCATATTTTATTATTCCTATATTTATCTCTCTTAATATGAACCTTCATTTTATTATAGCATTAAATTAATTAATCTTGTTTGTCCTAGTGTTCCTGATTCCTTCAATTTTCTTAAAAACATTCCTTCTTCAAATTTTTATTCTAAATTTTATATGGAGTCAATTTATAATAAATATATAGTTATAATCATTTTAAAACTTATTAGTATCATTATTTATTATCAACCTATTACCAAATATTATCCTTTTACTAGATACTTTGATCCTTCCAGTAAGCTTCATATAGATATGTTAGATAAGCTCGTATGACCAGTCCCTACTACATATAAGCATGTGTATGGTCAATCCATTATAGTACCATTTTCCTCTGATCCACATTCTAATAAATTCTATGATGTTGATGAATTGGATGATTTTCTTATTAATATACCATGATATGTCCCTCCTCACATGTTGACTCTAGTATTGTGCCTAAAAAAACCCATAGTTTAGGCTATTTTTTGAGTTCCACAAGGTCTTTGGTCATTCAAATTAGTAGTATAATTCCTACCAAATATTTATAGAATAGTAGAATCTAAAATAATCAAATCTTAAAACATATATTTTATCATCTCAATCTTATATTCCAAGGTGTTCCTATTGTTTACATGGGACTAGTACACATTATCAAGATATTTTTCAGTATCTATATTTATTTTGCCTCTAAGTAGTTAATTTTACCCTTTAATTGAACATGTTACCTCCAAAGATTATGACTACTTATATTCCCAAAAATGGGGAGATGTAATGTATTTATCAAAAATTTTCTACACATTATGCAAATAAGTGTAAGTATATTTAACAACCTATTAGATACTATTTGAGCCCCTCCCTCCCCTTAAATATTCTTTATAGTATTCACATGTTTTGTCTAGGATGGAGAAGTAGCCTCCCCCATGGAGAGAACTACCTCTTAAACCAAAAGATTTGTGTTCCATTTTTTTATGAGTGGTACATTCTCTTCCTTGTTTATGTTATTATCATTAGGAGGCTCCATGTTCTCCTCCTTATATCTTACCTACATTTTCCTTAGATCGCATTTGCAAGGAAGTTATTACAAAATTCTATAAAAAAGTAAAATATAATATGGTTTGAGTTAGATATTAATTACCACAATACATGAAATATGTTATTAATGATGTTTGTATAGGTATTTCATGTCATTTATGATAAATTATTTAATAATTTCATTTACTGCACATCTATCACATTATTTTATCTCATTTTATTATCTTTAGCATGTATGGTGTTCATTATTTATATATTTCTCATACCATGTTCTTTACTTTCTAGAACTTTATTTTCAGCATATTTTTTTACTTTATATATTTTTGTAACACATTAAAGTTGACCATTTTTATATTTTAGGCTCTTTAGTATATTTTTTATTTTCCCCATGTTTGGAATGATTTATAGTTAGCCCTGGTTTCCATTGTTGATGTTTGGTAATGCCTTCAAGTTTTATTTTTTAGTATTTTATTTTCCCCCTATTTTGATATATTTTATAGTTAGCCTTAATTTCCCTTATGGATATTAGGTAGCACCTTCAATTTATTTTTCACATGTTATAGCTTATTTCAATCAAACTTTATTTCTTTATGATTTATCTATTTCTCTTTTCACATCCCCCTCTTTTGGGATGATTTTTATTATCAGTGCTTATGTTATTACCTTTTAAGTTGGTATGTTGTCTTTAGTGATTACCATATTTCATTGTGTTTCCCTTATTAGGGTTTCCTTTTTGTGATTTGACTTACTTTTCCATGTACTTTCATATCCCCTATTTTTATTAGTTACTTATAAAGCAAAAAATCTCCCTTTTTGTGGTAGCTACTAACATATCCTCATTTTATCACCATTATACATGGAGAGATCTTCCAAAATACCTATATTTCCATTTTATTTCACTTGAGGCACCCTCAAGTCAATTTTGAGAATACACTATTTTCTATGGTGCAAGTCTATGATTATTTAGGCTTTTTTATCTCTATATCTTCCTCTTTAGTGGCTAGGTGTATGTTCTCTTGGGTTTTCCATATTTAACACACATGTTTAGTTTTATCAAATTCATATGGAGGATACAAATATAAAATATTCAAAATACATATCATAGTAAAAGGCAATTTTTAAAGGCAAATTTTATCTTAAAAGTCAAATCACATCAAAAAATGTGATATCTTTGGCACATCTCTTATTCTATTCAAAGATAAAACTCTAAAATTGGCCTCATGATAGAGATGAGTTATATTTGGGTGTGGTAGGATAGTATACTAGGATGTGAGGTATCTTTACATCATTACACACATATCTTCTTACATTCTAGTGTCACCTATTTTCTCACACAATTACCTATTATTCTGAGTTTTTGGCATGAAATAGGTTTGTAAAGCATAAAGGATGCAAAACAAGTTTAAAACCAATTATAATTATAAAATATTCCACTTATTCATTCCTTCAAGTGCCATTTGTTATGTAGTCTAAGATCTCATTATCCCAAGTGCATCTATTGTGTTAGATGCACTGAGTAAGCTCAGGAAAAAATAGGAGGCTTACATCCTCTCATTTTAGGATTACTAATGAGGTAATCCAAGGCACAAACTACAAGTATTGGGATCTATAAAAAATCATACTTAGAATATATCTCTAAGAGATGTAGTGTTACCACCAAATATCCAATTTTAGTTTTCTCACTGACACAACTTATACAGTTATAATGAAATTGATTTCAATATATTTTTTGTTATTTATCTCTAATTTACTTCACTTTACCATTTATAAAAATGGGTAAAAGGATCACTTGACATTAAATAAACATGAATAGGGAAAGAGGGTAAGGTAAAAAATGGATCTTTTTGAATAGATGGTAGCACCAATGATTTAATAACTGGGAACGTGCTCAACTATAGTTGTACAACTATATGCTAAGTTCATGATGGATGGAGATATAGTCACATAGGGAAAGATTATGTAGGAAAATTTTAAATTTTAAATCTTTGATTATAATATTTATTCAATGATTAAACTACAAATATGACTATAGTTAACTACACATAATTCCTCACAGTACTCAAATGAAATGAAACAAATCAAAGAACTTAACTATAATAGTTAAAGCTCATCCTAATTAACACATAAACCTTATAAAAAATAATAGATAATAATAATAATAATAATAAAAAAAAAATTAGTATTAATATATTTAAATCTTAAATAAAGTAAAAAACATCCATGAAAACTAGACACATTTACACAAAGAAACCAAATTAACATTATTCTAACAACATTTTTGCAATTGAGTTGACCATTCCAAAATACTATATAACAATATATATAGAAGATAAATATGGGTCCTACCTCCAAGAGGCATGAGAAAAAAATATTAGATATCATGGATTGAAATAATTGAACTCAAATATTCCTTAAAGTATTGCCATTCAAATAGAAATAATCCCAAGGTCCTCTAAGGGAGCATTGAGAAGAGGTCTGAGGTGGACCACTTCCTAACTATTTTAGTAGGCTTCACCATGCTTCCAATTATTGACCAATAGGTTATCCTTTTGGTCTATCTTGGAAATATTTATAGGTGGATATAGGAAGATTATATTTTCTTAAGTCATTATTTTTATGTCAATGGACCAAAACAATTTTGTATCACTTATTCTTATAGACTGTTTGGTCTTGTAGACATTATTAAAATCCTTAATTCATTCATGGATTGTTTACCACATCTCACATTGTTATTATTTATTATTGTATAGTATTTTTAAAAATGATATATGTATCTTTATAATGATTTTTGGGCCCATTTTTGTGTCTGAAACTTTTTTTTTTTGGATGGAGTCACATGGAAAAATGTCACTAATTTTAGCAACCTAGTCATGTCGTTGAGTCATTTTTTTATAATATGTCCATTTATCATGTAATTGAGGTATTTTCCCATCTATATACATTAATTTATCTAATTTTTTACATTTGGATTACTCTCATTTATTTACCCAATTTTTACCTTTGCTTTCCATGTTTGGCCTTTCATTATGAGTATGTGAGATGCCAACATGTGGAATGATCTCACTTATTGACTTGGTTGTAGGCTATGTATTATACTTTGTTATGTCTAGAGGCTCTAAGTTAATAGGATGTTTCCCCATGTATATACATAAATTATCTACATGATCTCTAGTATTTTATTGTGTATATATACTTGAGATGTTTTGGGTGATTGGTATCATGCCACATGGATAGTTATATCTCATCTAGATGATTTCCTAACTTCATATGTCATGCCTATACATGTCAATCACAAATGAGTGAGATTATTCCATTGTAATGGTATTTCATATCTTTATTCTCAAGGTAATTTCAAAAATGTGGAAGTAACCATTGAATCTATAAGAATTGAATGACCTAGATGAAGACATGTAGATATTCCTCTCTCACTCAGGGTACTTAGATGAAAAGATAGACTTAGAACTTTTCAAATAAATCATAGAAAATAAATATTAAGATAGTTTTTCAAATATCATGAACCCAGATGATTGATGAAATTAAAATACTTAGACATTAGTAAATCACTTATTAATATCTTGGATGAAGACATGTGGATAATCTATTTTTCTTGAGACATAGCCATTGAATATAAAATTTCATAGACACTCTTAAAGTTGATGACTATTTAGGCATAAAAGAGACGTGGCGAAGAGATCTTCTACATAAACAATTGAGTGTGAAAAAAATTTCAAAGTGAGATCAAGTAGGATTTATAAAAGTTTCCCTATGAAGTCATTACAGCCTAAAAATAATAGACAACCTTGGACAAATATCAATTAGCTAATTTAGTCCATAAATCAATGAAAACATGAATTCAATAAATGTTTATACTTAAAAGCTAGATAAGTGTATGAAATAATGTCAATAAAATTTCCCATTTATATTTTTAGACTAAATATATGAATCTAATTGATATATTAACGTTATAAGGTTTTTTAATTCCAAATTTATACATGAACATGGAGTTTTCACCTCAAAGTAGGTCTTGATTTAAATTTTTAAAAATGAGGTGTGATGGTCATAAAAAATGGTGACTATGTGGGGAAAACATTACCTTAGCATTTAAAATCTAGAATACGAGACTCCATTGTTAAAATATGAGATAAATAATAAAAAATACTTCAAATAAAATTGTATAAAAATAAAATGTTCAATTCTACTTCATTAAATAACATACTCATCTCTAATTTCTTCAAATGATCATTTTGTGAAAAAAGTGAACCATTCCTTTCTATTTATTTTAGTATATTGGGAAAATTTAGGCATATCTTAGGTACTCATAGCTCCATATCATGTAATTATTTGTAAAATTTGGCTAAAGAAAGGAAGGCTTAGTAATTGCTCTACTACCAACTAGACATCTATAGCCCTGATAGAAATGCCTTTAATCCCACTCTAGGCCTGATTCCATTACATGCTAGCCTAGAGAGACTATAATATATATTTCCCAAATCACCCTTTCATAGGATGAAACTTGATTTTTCCTTGGCATTCAAACTTATTTTTATTTTTGTGTTTCTTTAGTTTAATCTAGGATGGTTGGGGCCCAATATAGAAAATGTGGATAAATGGTTTAGTGAGATCTTTGCATCAGGAAGATACTTTATTTTATTGATTATTATGCCTTGATTGATATGTTCCTTTTAATTGTTGCAATAACATTTGTTAAAATAGATATTTTATTAATTCACTTACTTAGTTGTGAATTAGTGACTCCTAACCCTTTCAGTGTCTCAAGAGGGTTTCCTTTGCTTATAACATTATTCAATAATGGGATATCACCTTCTACATTCCAACTTTGGGACTATATTTTTAGTGCCTTATTGGCTATTAAGTGACCAAATTTAGAAGTATAGGTACAAATGATTGTATTTCATTGTATCATTAAAAAATTGGATGTCTACCTTGACTCATTATGGGAATGAGGTCTCATTTTTAGAGTGGTGATAAACTACTACAAGATTCACAAAGTTTAAAATGGGGAAAGAGAGAGAAATAACCAAATAAAACAAACAAAATAAAAAAAAGAGAGAAAGAAGATAAATCAAAATATAATGGAGTAAAAAACACAACTAAATCAAACTAACTCTAATCTAATATTTATATCACCAACCTTTTGCCTAGGGGATAGTTTGAGATTGTATTGGAAGGCACATATGAGAAGTAGTGCTTCAATAACTATCTATTCATATGTATAAAGAGATATTTCCCTTCAAGGCATTCCAATAAAATAAATTTATACCCAATAAACTCAAAGATCTAGTATGGTAAAATATAGAGTGGGTCAAGTTTAGAATGTTGCCTCTTATTATCAAGTGATTTGTCCCATAATAGGACTAGGTCTAATACTTATAAGTATTTAACCTTTTCCCTCTTATCTAACCATATCTTAACTATGATCTATTATCTATTAAAGTTTTATAGATCCTCTTCTCCTTAATCCTTCAATTAGACAATGTCTAACATGCTCAAGTTTATCTTACCAGTGTCTGACATGTATTGTTAAATAAACTTGTACATAGGAAGTCTGAATTTTAATAATAAGATGGGCTCCAAAATATATACTAGTAATAAAGGTGATTTATTTAGATCTACTTACACCTAGTTTTGTTGGCCCAAATAATATATTTCAATAGTGAATACCAATCCCTAGGTATCTTTTATAGGGTTTTATTTATTGCATTGATCAAGTTCTTATAGGTTGACTCATCTAAACCATTCCTTTATAGTTATTAGTTTAATGATAACCTCAATGTGATTCCATTATCATTATCCCATTTAGTAATATTTGTTTATTAGAATGTATGACCCTTATAATAGACTAAGGAAGTTAGAGGGGCAAACTATGTGGTTATGTTTTCTTCAATGAATTGATGATCTCCTTGGTTTTGTTATTCTTGGTTAGCACTACCTTTGTCCACCTTATGAAAAATAGTTAATAGATGTAATTACAAACTTGTGAATCACTTATTAGTTTATGTTGATTATTCCTATGAATTTAATTCCCCATTGAATTAAAGGACACTTGTCTATCATAATTTGAAGGAGCATTACTTCATAGACCTTATTCTTGGTGAAGTCTAGAATTTGGGGAATGTGTATATATGAGCATGGGTATACTTAAAGATATTGGGATAAAAATAGTTAGCTCACAAAATTTTGTGAGTACTTGTAGTCTTTGAAGGGTTCCCACTACCTAGTTTCTCATGAAAAATAGTCATGACTTATTTTACTTCTTCTTCAGATAGACATCTAAGGTAGATGCCTTCATAGTTATTAAAATAGTGAATGCCAATCTCTAGGTATCTTTTATAGGGTTTTATTTATAGCATTGATCAATTTCTTATAGGTTGACTCATCCAAACCATTCTTTTATAGGTAGTAGTTCAATGATAACCTCATGGTGATGCCATTATCATTATCCCATCTATCAATATTGGTTTATTAGAATGTATGACCCTTCTGATATGCTAAGGAAGTTAGAGTGACAAACTATGTGGTTATGTTTTCTTTGATGAATTGATGATCTCCTTGGTTTTGTTATTATTGGTTAGCATTACCTTTATCCACCTTATGAAAAATAGTTATAAGATGTAATTACAAACTTATGGACCACTAATTAGTTTATGTGGATGACTCCTATGAATTTAATTCCCCATTGAGTGAAAGGACACTCGTTTATCACAATTTGAAGGAACATTACTTCATAGACCTTATTCTTGGTGATGACTAGAATTTGGGGAATGTGTATACATGAGCATGGCTATAATTGAAGATATTAGGATAAAAAAAGTTAGATCACAAAATTTTGTGAGTACTTGTAGTCTTTTAAGGGTGCCCACTACCTAGTTTCTCATGAAAAATAGTCATGACTTCTTGTCCTTCTTCTTCTGATAGACATCTGAGGTAGATGCCTTCATAGTTATTTTGGTAAATAACTCATTATTCACCATGTAATGGTATAATTTTATCCTAAAGGATATTTTATACATTTTTTTTAGTATTGGAGGAGAATTCACATAAAGGAGATAATGTATTATTGATTCATACCAATTTTTATGGACTATTTTTAATGGTCTAATTATACCATAGTGATCCTTAGATAAATTTCAATGATCATTTTAGTAAGACATTGACCTTTGACCATATTGATATTTTTATTTTTAGGTCATATTATTATATCTTGGCCATCCATAAACATTTTCATACTCCTAACTCACTTTTCCTAAGCATTATATTTATAGATGGATTTGGGACAATAGTGTGTACTTTATTTATGAGAATGTAATGCCTAAATTTCTTCATAGCTTTGACCAAGGTCTAGGCATACTTATCCAAGGTATAATATTTTAATTATGAATCCTTAAATTTAGTTCTCATGAAGGAAATAAAGTTCTCACCTTCATCTATTTTATGTTTGAGTACAACTATGGTGTGCTCTAACATGAAGGAATAAAGGTAGAAGTCCTTCATGTCGTATGGGTTGATTAAGACCAATTATTGAATGATGGCTTCCTTAATTTATTGGAAATATTTCCTACATATGGGAGCCCATTACATATTTTTTTTCATTTTTCAATATTACATTAAAAAATTTAATGATTTTAGTAAAACCAGATATGAATTTATGTACAATGTTGATTTTACCAAAGAATGGCTTTATTTTAATTTTACTATTGGAAAGAGATATTTTAAAAATTCCATTGGAAAAATTAGGGTCAATAAAAATACCATCCTTGATGATGAAATTACCAAGGAGCTTACCTTATATGACACCAAAGATTATCTTATTTGGGTTGAGAGAAACATATACCTTCATCACATTTCAAACACCTTCTAGAGATGGTGAATATGATTAGACCTATGTTTTGAAAAAATGGTCAAGTCATCCATGTAAATATCTATGCACTTATCTATCAAACGCTTGAAATTAAAGTCCATATGTCTCTAAAAGTTTTATCCTATGTTAATAAGGATAATTATCATTCTCTTATAGGCAAAGGTGCCCTATTTGGTTTTGATCATTTTTTTTGGCTTAGTCATCATGATTTATCAGAACTTGATTGTATCTAAAGAAGAAAATCATTTATAATGTACTCACCATATGAATTACCTCATCATGTGATGCAAAATGGTATTTATATTTTAAAAAAGTTTTGTTTAGATTTATAAAATTCATAAAAAATTGAATTTATCCATTTTTATTATGGATAAGCACTAGGTTGGCTACCCATGTTGAATGATGGACTATGAATATAATTCCA
This sequence comes from Torreya grandis, assembly GCA_037957365.1. NCBI lineage: Eukaryota > Viridiplantae > Streptophyta > Pinopsida > Cupressales > Taxaceae > Torreya > Torreya grandis. The sequence continues at coordinate 297,528 of JARHVA010006490.1, read as the reverse complement.
TTGAAGAGGAACTTATGAACCTCCTTTTGGATAAGTGGCCATATGATTGGGTTCACAAGTTTTTTCCTTTGAATAAAAGGATTATGTATTTATTAGGTGGGATAACATAGTATGTATGATCACGTTTGGGTGGAAAACTTTAAGTTCCCCATAAGACCAAGCAATAAATTCTATATATTGTAGCAGTAGTTTTTTAAGTTGTTCTATTTTATCATGAGTGAAATCTAGGTCAACATTAAAATCTTGAGGCTAGTCTGATGATCATGTTATCAGTCTAGATTACACCCTTTAGTTAGTGGTGTTTCAGACCTACCTCATCTAGCTAATATAATGGGATCACCTCTAGGTGTTTGTAGCCTAGTTAGTGAGGTGAACCTCTAGTTTTGGGGATAACTCTATTGATGCATAATATATTTTCTCAATTCCTAAACCTAATAAATTATTGATGAAAAGGGATATAAGGAACATAAAACAAACCTAAACTATGGGAGGTGATGCACCAACATGTTATTCCCACTCTATTTGATCCTTCAAAACACTTATGAATAAAACAAGGACTAGTGACCAAACCACTCTCTTCAAGAGACTCCTAAGCATCAATAATTCATATGAAGGATATGTTAGGTGGTTTTAACTTGAGGATGATAAATGGGAGGTCTATTTTAGATAATGATAATATGATTATACTCTAATCATAATCACCAACAATTTCACACACCATATAACCTATTTAGGATAATCTCCTAGCAACTAGGTGAGAACAAGGACCTATGAAGGGGAATAAGAATTCACCACTTATTAAAATAAAAAATTATATAAGATTATAAGATTTAAATATAATTTTAACTATTCCTTATATTAATTCAAAGGTTTACAAGGTACAAACTTGGTTAGAGTTTCTTCATACCCAACTAAGGGATGTTTTAAATGGCTTTTAAGAGTCTATTTATAAAATAATAAAGGGAAAGAGATGGAGGAAAAAATAATATGGAATTTTAATGGAATTTAAGGGACATCAAAACCATAATTAACTCAATTAGAATTTATAATAAACCCAACAACTCCTCTCATGCATTGCCTTAGTTGTATAATGGCCTTCAATGAGAGTATAGCATAGAAAATGGTCTAGTTGAGGCTCCTTCAGTCTTGGTTTACCCCATTAAAATAATGATAAACAAAACTTGATAAACCAATTACTCCCTTGGTAGTTATAGTGGTGTAATTATGGTCTAATTGGCCTCCATGAAGCATTAAGTATCTTACCTCTCTCTTTTGCATGTTGACTAGGCCTAAAACTACCTTATCTTGCACAATGGTTATGAAGTAACAAACTTGCCTCAATATAGTATTTAAAATATAATTAATAATACTTCATTCACTATTTTATATATTTAACAACCTATTATTGAGGTCCCTTCAAATGATTAAGGATCTTAAACCACTCAAACACCATTAAAACATCCAAAACTTTGTATTTTAGCCCTTTTCTATGCCTTTTTTCCCTCACACATGCCAAATTTTTATTTAAATAGGTGAAAATTATACCTATTGATATCATAAAATCCATTTCAAGGTAAAAAATTATCATTTTAGGGCGTTAAGAAACACATTTTATCCATCAGTTCATTGTGAGAGGTTTAAGAAGGGTTTAGAGGCTCCACTCATCTTAAAAATGATTCATAGAGTTAGGAGGAATAAACCATAAAAAAATACAAGAAAAATTATTAAATAATAACTATATCATCTCCAAATTACACTAAATCCCATGCAACTACTCCTTCAATTACCAATCAAAACTATGTCCTCTTTAAGCTCCAAAATAGTGCAAACAATGTTTCTGAGGTGGTTGGAGGTATTAATGATGATTCATAGAGTTAGAATATTTGATGAGAGAAAAAATTATATGAATATTAAGTTTAAAATCCTATATAACTTATTTAAAATCCTTTATATCCCATGAAAATCCTTATTTATGTTTTGATTGTGAGAAATTACCTCCTTGAGCTCTTCACAGTGCATAACAAGGCTTTGAGCTAACTCTCCTCCTTAAGGATCATTCATATAACGTAGTGTATTGATAATAAAACCATTTCCATGGGTTATAGGTAAAATAAATTACCCAAATTATTAACTATCCATCTCACACCATGCACATTCTTTATGGTTCTAAGCCTCTTAAGATAGCTTCTCAAGCATGATAGACTATTTGTGTAGGTAGAGAGGGATCTTGAGTAAATAGGACATTTAATAATAGTTTTTCCATTTTAAATTAATAAATTATGTGTGAAACATATATATATATATATATATATATATATATATATATATATATATATATATATATATATATATATATATATATATTAATTTTGATTCATTTAAACCCTCAAAATTATTGATACTTGGTCTAACCCATGCCTATAGTTTATGAGTAATCATGGAATTTTTACCCTAATAGTGTTTGTTTAGCACTTGAGATATATTTTAATGAGATAAATATTAATATTAAATTATACCAAATTATTATTAACATATTGATATAATTTACTCTTTAGAATCATTCAAAATAAGCAAACCTTCTCTATTTTCCTACACATAGGCCTGTGGGTGACTACCTGAAGTATCTTGATTGCAACCTTGAGGATGGGATTCCCTCCTCAATGTGCTTAATAATCATATGATTGAAATGTGAAACTTATATATGATTGAAATGTGAAATGTGAAACAACATCATATCCATCTATCGTTAGCCTAATAGACATCTTGAGATTCCTCAATTCTACCTCCTACTTTTTATAACTAGTTTGAAGATGATAATTTTGCCTTGAGACATATCATGAAAATCTGAGGGGAATCTTAAAACATTTAAATAATTCCAAAATGAATCTAACATACTTCTTCATGTGTCACCTAGTCCAATTCTATGAGAAGCCTTCAAAATTCCCCTCTCTAGGCCTGTAACAGTCTTCTCTATGCCTAATCCATACACCATAACCTCTAAAAGTTCCAATTAGTGGATAATTTAGGTGCCATTGAGACCTAAAAATACCATAAAAACCATTTCATGACTTAACTATCTCATTTTAAGTCATTTTAGGGTAAAAACTATTTCATCAAGTCATTAGTTGGGTTTTGATAGGATTTAGAGGGACCTAGACTCTTAAGAATGATTCATGGAGTTAAGGGGTAAAATATAAAAACCAATGTTGAGGATCATAAATATAAAACCTCCCCCTTATCCCATAATGGGAATTATATCCCATGCATATCTTCAAGTGAAATCTAATAAAGGAACCATGCTCTCTCAATATCTTCTTAGGCAAAATAGTGCTTTTGAGGTGGTCTTCAATATTAAAGGTTTTTCATACAAGTGTAGGGTTTATAAATAAGAATAAAATATATTATTTTGGGTTAGAAGACCCCCTCCAACACCACAAATACATATATACTTACATGCAACTCCTCCAAGGATTTATGAGCTTCTTAATACTTCCTCTTGGTCATGGAAGATTGTGTGTGTGATGAGATAAAGTGTTAGATTGAAAAATTTATCCTGGTATTGATATGAAATATGAATGATGTCCAAGTTATTTATCAATAAATAATGTATACAATTGATCATCCAATTGGACTCACTCTCCCAATGGTATTGTAATCTAGTTTTCACATTTTGAGGGTCTGAAAGTAATTAGACTTGTGATCCCAAATGGCTTGGTTTAGTGTCTACCTTCATAAAATTGAGCCTATTATCATCATTACTACCACTATTATGGATTATCACATACTACTTTATCATCAGAGACCCTATTTTAATTCAAAGTGCATCTTTTTCTAATTTTGCTAATGACAGACCTATATATGCCTATTTAGGCTTACAATGTCTAATTGTCTTGTCAAGGCTCTTCACTATTTCAGATAACTAATCCATCTAATGTATATAATATTAACCTTAGTAAACAAGTAAATAGATATATTTTTCACCTTTCTACTCCACATTCATACATAGTTCAATACACCTCTTTCATTTTCCTCTAAGACACTGCCTATAGATGCTTCTCAAGTCTTCCTAGGACGTAAATGTGAATCTATTATATCTTCATGAGTCTAACACCATGAAAAAATTATACCTAATTTGACTTAATATCTCAGATATCTCACTCTTCCACTATTCACTTTATACATGCTTCTTTTCTCTCATTCCTCTTACAAACATATAGGTGACCAATTAGGTCCCTTGACTATATTATGAGAGTCTATTCTAGTTTGTATGATTTTATAAAATTGACATCTAAATATTTAATTTTCAAATTACCCTTTAATTTATTCATGATATTACTTAACTCTCTGTAGGTTTCAATTTCAATGTTATAGTACATATTGTCCTTGTACTTTTGGAGATAGACTTGAAGACTTTACATTAGACCAATAGGTCCAAATTAGGCCTATAGATGTTTGTTGAGGTCTATTTGAGTGATGGAAACACATTTTTTAGGGTCAAATTTCTTGGTTTGAACTATCAGTCTTTATTTAGTGTATCTCAGACTTAGTCACCTCTATTTTCTCATGATTGGCATGTGGAAACTAGTTTGTTATCCTAACTATTTGTAAGAAGGTGAGTATCCTCTTCATGACAACTATATTATCACTTGAAACATATTTCATCCTTGATATGATGTTTTCAAACCTATTTCACCTCATATACTTTCAAGACACCCTAAAATGGACTCTTTTATCCAAATTTCCTTTCTTCTACAATTAGGCCCGTAGATGGCAACTCTGAGTTTCTTGATTGTGAGTGATCATTGTAGAGATGAGTTTCTTATTATATTAGAATATAAGGCATATTAGATGATTTTATCACTTATTTTATTCTTATAATTATTATTTATAACTCTCTGTACCTCTTAAACTCATCACTATATTAGTTTTTCCTCAATATTACAACCATAGTCGTATGTGCACAATAGGAGTCTTGACTGAGCCTCTTATATTGGGGTGAGTTGATGCTAATAATCTTTGTTTGGATATTATATATCCATTTCCCATTATTATTCATATGTCCCTATGACTCCAAATGAATCCTCAATTCCATATAGACCCCATCCCAACATCTAGCACTTCATTTTCTCAATTTACATAATCGGTATGTAAGTGCCCAAATGGGAGCTTGTCTCTCTAGGCTATGTAATGAGTTGTTATCATAATGAGTTATGCATAAAATATTAATTAATAGGTGATAATTTACATATGGATAAATTTTCATTTTATAAAGTGCCTTAATGATCCTCAACAACCATCAACCATGAAACACTTTACTCATAAGTTGCAAAGAAGATTTGCATTATGCATGACAGTCACGTTGAAATTAGGAATATAAAAGATTTGAATGTCAATTATTTAATATATTATTATTATGAGGAAAATAAGACCTAAATGTTTCTAAAAAACATATCATCTAACATTAAATCACTAATCACTTCTATATTCATGTATTGAAGGCTCTGTAACATCAAGAAATCACTGCCTGCAACCTATAATTTGTGACAACATGAAGGTTTATTAATATAATGGGATCATGAATTAAAAGTGGGGATTTATTATAGTGCATAATATTTTTAATTACCCTTTATAGGTCACACATATTTCTATTCTTCTTTCAGCATGCTCATAAATGGATAAATAGAAGAAAACCTGAGCCTTGCCTGGATAAAGAAAACACAGTTAGTCCTTCACCTTTTTAGTGATTGTTAATAAAGGAAAGGAATAAAATATTATAAATAATTACACAAAATTTAATAAAACTTGTGTCTCCTCTACCCAAAATCTTAGGTTCTCATTCTCTCTCCTCTATCTTTACCAAATAAAAACCTGACTAGATTTTTTGAGCTGCCAAAGAAAAAGATTGAGAGAAGGGATAAATTTTTAACTTATTTTAAGTTAATAATAAATAAAAATAATGGGTTTGTTCTTGGGAGTAATAAATTAATCCATGTATTTTTTTGAACATTATATTGCTCTTACAAACTTATATAGACTACTTAAAAACATTCTCTTTTGCTATGAAAACTATCCATTTTGCTTGAAAACTAATGGAGATGATATATCAAGTGACCATAAAGTTTTTAGATGCCTAAAATTAGTCCCCTTAAATATAAATATCATCCTCTAAATTTATCATAAACTTGTAATTTTATTTCAAAATCTTCTTTAGACATTACAAAATGAATAATAAAGCATTGTAGGAAAGGGGTGTAATGTTAGAAATGAACATTTACACCATTTTTGTCACTTGTATAGACTAGAGGAGGAATAAAATGAATTAAAACCATGATAGGTGACTCAAATTTACCCCAGGGGGCTTTTAACACTCCTAAACCCACTTGACTATTCCATGAGGTGACTAGTCAACATAAGGTCAAAAATGACATTTGCCTTAATTTTATCAAAACAACCTTAAACAATGATAACCGGGGCTTAAAAAGTATATTTTGAGGATCATGAAAAGATATGAGGTAACCATACATAATTTTGGAGGACCTTAGTAGAAATTTTTTAACTATAATGATTGACATTTCGCCTAGGATGCCAAGTTATCAATAGATCCCAGATTGATAGTCTTAGACCTATGATCTAGGTTTATTGGTCCTTTTGGTATATGTGTAGACCTATCAAGGTCAAATATGTTTTATATGGATATAATTACATTTGGGACATGATTCTATCTTAAGTTAATGATGCCATCTTGGTCATATTCCCCCTTTGAAGGATCATCTTTCTGCCTCATCTATAACTTTGGTCTTAAATACTCCTAACTTATTAAGGAATTCTAAAATGTGAAAATCATACTCAAAGAGTTGGAAGTTATTAAATTTTTATATAATTTATGGACATGGGATGATATCTAATGAAAATTATTGTAACCCTAATTCATCTAGGGTGTTAGGTTTAGTACTAGTTGTTAATGAATAATCTACATGGTTTTTTAATCCATGGATGGGAATGACATTGAAATAATTAAACATCTATATAAAATCTCATGACCTATGTTTATACTTCATAAAATAAGATAATTTACATTAAAAATTGATACTAACTTGGTTTATTACAAGCTTAAAATCATAAACACTTTTAGTTCTTTGACCTTGTGTTTTTTAAAAAAATAGTCTTAAGATCAAGACTTCATATTCTAGTAGGTTATTAGTGCAATGGGACTATAACTATAAGAAAAAAAATGTATCTTTATTATTATATCAATTATAATAATTATTTATTTAGAAACTTGTTTAAAATGGGTCCCATCTAAGCACATAGATTGTATACCTAGCAATTTAAGGTCTTTATCATCTCATTTATAAGTATACTTTGTAGATAAAAATATATATGGCTATGTCAGAGGATACTAGGTTTACCTTTTCTTTCATTTTATTGTACTACATGATAATATGTTTCCTCTTAAGATCTTTATCAACATGTATTTGGTTGGACACATCTCTCCAATGTAGCCATATATGTGAAAAGTTAGTATCCATGTACCTATTTAAGGTCTTATACCAATCCTTAGTAAGTAAAATCCCATAATATTCAAGGATATCCACCACTTGAATGTATATAAATGATTAGACTTTGGTTTCATATTTTAATTACATATGTATGTTTAAAAACTCTCCCACTACCTTAACCTCATAATTGTCCAATTGGATCACTATTTTGTCTAAATTAATAGGCACTAACCTGAGTCAACTAGATAGTTATGAAGGTTATTCCCAAAAAACTTAAAAGTAATGAGTAAAGTGAGTACCTTAACCATGTTTTGATGTATGAGCATGTTAAAGTGTGTAGGCCTGGGCTTAGGCTGAAATGGTTTATCTGTCAAGGACTTTAGGAGGAAATATCTTTGATTAGTGATATAAGAAAGTTCAAGTAAAGTGATGTTTTCCTTGACCTTCTTCACATCCTCCACTATGTTATACCCAATTTTTCTAATTCTAGGTTTGATATTTTTAGGAGGATTAGGATTTTTAGCCTTTAGAAGTGGAGGATCATTTTATAGTCTTGGAATAGGAAGGGTTACACCATTATTAGTAGGGTTGGATGTGGTAAGGGGTTATTATTATGTATTATTCCTAAGAGCATAGTTTATCCATTGTAATTTTTGGAAATCATCAACATGATTGGTGGCCTCTTCTAGTTCATTATCCTCTTGGTTAGGGAAATCCAAGGTTTTCAGCACCATGGTAGTGCTTGGGGACCTTTAATTTTGAGATTATTCAATGTGATTATTGACATTAGGGTAGTTTGGGAACACCTCATATTATTCCATTTCCATTTGGAATATGTCAAAGGTACTAAATTATTTGATATAGTATAACTCCCCATATTGGGCTATGTTGTACACATGACACCAATTTTTCAAGGCCAAATCATAGATATTAATCTTGGGCAACTTATTGTGTAAGGAATTTGATTGGTTATTAAATTAGTTATGAGGATTATTGTACCTTTTGTAGATGAATTTAGTATTTCAACTCTCACCACCATTGTTTCCAACTTGTCATTTGAGTCCCAAGAATCCATTACTAAATTTATGTAACATACGTTCTATAACATCCAACTCATTCTTGGTGAATTATGGGGGCAAATTTTGGAAATTGTTTAGAGTAGTTACGAGTGATTGACTATGATATTTTAGTGACAATTCATTGTTATTAAGGTTAATAAAACCCATGTTTTTATTAGGATCAATGTGTGTAAAGGGAAGATAGTTTATCACTAGCATAGGTTGTTATAGAGGCATATTTTGACTAGTATTGAAGAGGAGGTTTAAAGCAGGCATATTAGGTAGCACATTTGGGATGTTTGGTGTTAATAAAACTTGAGTGTTCATCTTTATATCAATATTTATGGCCTCAAAAAAGGATAGAAAAAAATCTAAAAGTAAAGGGTCTCTACATAGAAACATAGCAATCCAAGGGTTTAGTTCATTTTGGTACATTTCAAAGGATATTTTAGGCATATAGTATATACAACATAGTGATTAGGTTATACATATTTTGAAACCTAGCATTGAAATTCCTTATGGGATCATTTGGATCTCTTTTAATGTAGGGAAATTATTGGTAAAATAGACTTGGGTAAATGACATTACCAAACTAGATGAGGAACATATTATTGAATTGGTTCCATCTTGTGATGGATTTTTAAACAAGTTTATGAACTAGTCATAGGCCACATCCATTAAGGTGAATGGGAATAGTTTGTAGATAACATCCTCATGTTTTATATTTAGTATCCCAAGAGTAGTTTTATATGAGGTCAAATGATCTTCAGTGGTATGTCCTACACCTATTTTTAATCTTGGGATGTACCTTTATAGGTTATTGGGTAGGTCATATAAATATCCAAAAAAATGAATGGAAAACTTATCCAACCATGCCATAGGTGAAGTCATAGGTGGGGGTAAAAAGACTGAGAAGATGAGATAGTAAGTGAAACCAAATGTTTCAATCTAAAACTATCAATTTTGGTCCTTATAGATATTTATAAAATATGCATATTAGGATCCAAGTTGATCTTTGGTTTGATATCAAATTAAATCTTTGTTAGCTAGTGAGAAGGATAGCCCACCTTCTAGAATCAGTTATTGTTTTGAGTTTTAAGTACACAACAAGATGGGAAAGAGTAGAGGACGAGAAATGATTTTAAAACCATTTATAAGTCTAAAATATTCCAATTATGACATATTTCTAGTTTCATATATTGTGTGATCCAAGATCTCATTATCCCAAGTGCACCGATTGGGTTAGATGCATTTATAGAGCTTGGGAAAAATTTGGGGGACTTGTGTCCTCTTTTTTTAGGATTATTACTAAGATAATACATGACATGAGATATAGGAATTGTGCTCCATTAAATAACCTTCTTGTAATATATCTCCAATAGATGCATTTCTACAACTAGAGATCTAACACTAATTTTCTCATTAACATAGAGCTTATATAATTCTATCTAAACAAATTTCAATAGATTTTATATTATTGAGATCTAATTTTATTCTCTTCACCATTTTTAAAAATGGGGAAAATTATCACTTGAAATTAAATAAACATCAATGTGGAGAGAAGGTAAATTAGAAAAGGGATATTTCTAAATAGATGGTAATACCAATGCTTCAAGAACTAAGAATGTTGTCAGCTATAATTATACCACTATATGCTAAGTTTTATAATAACTCAAGATATAGTAACATATGTAAAGAGTAAAAGGAGAAAGGATAATTTTTTTTATTCTAGTATTCCTTTAATGAATAAAATGAAATCATAACTATTATAAATACACACATCTCCTCACAGTTTTGAAAAGAAATGAAAAAAAATCAAAGAACCTAACTAAAATAGCTAAACCTCATCTTAATTAACAAATAAACCTTATGAAAAAGAAATAACAGTCCTCTATAATTATTATTAATATATTTAAAGAAAAAAGTGGAAGACATCCATGAAAACTAGATACATTTACATAGAGAAACCAAATTAACATTAATATGATAGTATTTTTTGTAATAGTGTCGACCCTTTCAAAATACCAAATAACTATATATATATATATATATATATAATGAGAGAGAGAGATGGTTTCTACCTCCTAGAGGAATGAGATCCCACTCTTATCCATCATGGATTGAAATGGTTTGACAAAATTATTCCTTAAAATATTCCCATTTAGATAGAAAGAATCCTAGGGCCCACTAAGAGAGCATTGAGAAGGGGTCCAAGATGGAACACTTCCTAATTATTTTAGAATGATTTTCTAATCTATAAATAATTATCCAATGTGTTGTAATTTTGGTCTATCTTGGAAATTTTTATATATGGTTCTTGGAAGATTATCTTTTCCTAAGTCAATAGTTTTATGTCAACATGACATAGCCTTTTGGTAGTACTTGGTCCTATAGACTGCTTGGTCTTGTGGACATTATTAAAATACTCCATTTATTCATGGACTATTTTCCACATGGATCATCACCATTTTTTCTAATTTCTAGTAATTTTTAAAATGATAGATGTCTTTTAATAATGATTTTGGGTTCCACTTTCATGTCTTGAATTTTATTTCTTTATAAGGAGACATATGGTAGAATGTCATTAATTCCAGTTGCCCATTCATATCATTGAGTCATTTACTCTACCACATGTCTACTTATCATGAAATTGAGGTTTGATTTCATCTATATACATTAATTTTTTTAGGGATTAGTTTATTACATTATTAGTTACATTCATATATTTATCAAAAGATAAATATAATATTATGTGAGTTATGACTCATGAATATAGATTAGTTGGTTAGTAAAATATATTGTTTATATAAATAATATATTTAATTATACTCATATCTCTATTAACAGGTTAGTTGTTTCTTAGTATTCCTACTCTATAGGAAGTTGGTAAACCATCTTGGCTATTTAATAGCCTATATATTATTCAAAACTTATGTAGAATATTATTATGGCATGCTAAAATATTTTATCTCTATGTATTAAACTCTTTGTTAATCATGCTAAAATTTAAACCAACCTCATTATCTGGTATCAAATTGTGCTTTAGATCATTATGGGAGTAACTTGAGAAAGTTTGTTGTGTGTGTGAAGGCATGACTTGTAGATTCATGGATTTAACTTTCTATATACATTATTCACCATGAAATTTTAACCTATGCATCAGTTCAAATTTGTTCAATATGTTTGTGTCTTTTTCCTATTGATATCTTCATATATTGATCCATGCATGAGTAGTTTATATCAAGCATCAACTCACTGGTCTATCTAGAAGATCATGATATACTCATGCATAGTATTCAACATGTAGCCCCTATATATTTTAAAAGGATACTACCAAACATTTTATATCTGGATCAACATTTGTTTGGTATATGTGCATTTTGGTTTGCATAAGACTATTCATCTTTTATTCTGACATTTTCCTATGATTAAATGTTTCATAACTGATGCATACATATTCTTCATCATATTTATACATGCATGTATCCATTTGAGATTTTAATGCATGATTAAATTCATTCAATGACAAGTTTGACCTTATAATTTCTATATCTAAACTATTAGGCTTACAAATTTGATTTTTAATTTTATCCAGTCTACCAACATCCTTATCTATGAATGCCTAATCAACTGTGTCATTTCTAGACATCTATTAGACTATAGAAAGATACTCTCAAAGTAAATATATAACTATTATTAGATATATATATATATATATATATATATATATATATATATATATATATATATATATATATATATATATATATATATATATATATATATATATATATATATATATATCAAGACATCCATTCACTTATAGCCTGTAGAAGTGCAACTCATACAATTTTTAAGATCTGCCTTGTATAGGGCATATAGAGACATTATATATTTCTTGATCTACATCATGATATGTTTATTGTCAAAAACACATGAAATGTATAATATGTCTAATTACCATGCATGCTTTTTGGTGTCAATAAAATTGTTTTGAAGGATTTTTCAAACAATATTTCACTACTATATACTTCATCTGGAAGGGCATATCAAATCAAGAAAAAAAGGTGTCAATCAAGGAGTGTAGATTTCTATTTACATTTGGGACTGAGTTATCATCCAAATCTATGATAATTTATGGAGTAAGTAGAGTCATATTTCATATTTTTATTTTTGAATATAGATTGTATTTTTTATTATATTTTTTTATCAATATTAATAGGTTTATATTTTTTACAAAGATATATAATACTCATTAGCATCCTAACATTTTGTTTAGTGTCACGCTATTCATTTTCTATTATAGTATAGTTTTTAATATTAAGTCAAATATATTTTATAGGTTAGTATTGTTTCTTAATTTGTCAAATATTTTAATATTATCCTTATGTTATATCAAAAATTGATGATTTATTATAGTTAATGTATATAAAAGTCATTATCAAAGGATTCATCAAGAGTATTATTTAGTACTAGAGCCATATTCATTTATGTCTAATGAGTCTTGTGTGTTATAAAATAGTTTCATCATTGTCAAAAAGTATTAAAGTTAATTTTATAAAAGAGTCAAATTCAAAATTTAGAGTCATAATAAAAATGTTCAAATGTATAAGGATGTATTATCACTTTTACATGATGTCGTAAGTCATATGTCCAAACTATGGGGGGAACTCTCCTCAAAAAATTAAATCAAAGCTTGATGACTTAATTAGCTAAGTGAAGTAGCTTCATCAACTAGAGGAAGGAGGAAATGAAGGTTGGAGGTTTTAGAGCCTCTCATCAGTCACCAATGATGAGGCCCTAGAATAATTTGGTGACATTATGTGTGGTGTGTTTTTATAGTTTCCACTATATGTTTTAAATAAGAATATAATTACATTCATGTTCAAGTAATGTAATGCGTGTAAAATTCCAAACATAATTTCATGATGTGAGAACGTAGTAAAAGGACAAAAAGCACCAATTTAAGTCAATTCATGGATCTTGAAAAATTTTGTGTTAGATATAGAAAACCACTAGAGGTGAATAGTTGATGGGTCTTACTAATGTCAAGGTTTGTGGTAAACCTGATTAAAACCATGGAAGGAGTGAGTCTTTATTTGTATCAAGGTCATGATCCAAATAGAGCATGACACAGGGTGAACATACTAAAGTTGAGAGTGTGAATGTTTTTTCACCATGTACAAACTAAGCGGGGAGGGAATGTTAGGGATTAGTTTATTAAATGAGTAGTTACATTCTAATATTTACTAAAATTTAAATATAATATTATGTGAGTTATGACACATGAATATAGATTATTTGGTTATTAAAATATAGTGTTTATAGAAATAATATATTTTAATTATAATTATATCATTATTAACATGTTAGTTGTTTGTTAGTATTCCTATTATATAGGAATTTGGTAAACCATTTTGGATATTTAATAGCCTATGTATTATTAAAAACATATTCATAATATTATTATGGTGTGTTAAATTATTTTTTCTCTATGTATTTGGCTCTTTATTAATTATGCTCAGATTTGAATTAGACTCATTAAATTTATCTAGAGTATGACATGTGGCATGCTCTCATTTTTTCACTCATATTTTTCTGTTAATTTTAATTTTTGGAATTTGGTTTTGATTAATTAAGATGCCAACATGTGGAATGATCTTAGTTATTTGTTTGGTCGTAGGTTCTATATTGTCTTTTTATGTTTATAAGATACAAGTTAATATGTTACATAGTGTATATCCCTAACATACTTAGATGGTATTTGGTCTTTGAATATGTACATATTTTTAACTAATCCATGGGTGATAAATATCATGCCATGTCTATTTTTTTCATTCATCCATATGATCACCCAACTTCATATGGCATGCCTATATGTATCACTCACATATGAGAAAGATGATTCCACATGGCATGGTCTCACTTATTAATATGATTGGGGGACTCTATAATATGTAAAATTATCCATTGGATCTATTAAATTGAATGATCAATATGAATACAGATGGATAGTCCTCACTCACTCAAGTTACTTAGATGAAAAGTTAAACTTAGAAACTTGAAAATAAGACCAAAAAAATGAGATTAAGACAAGTGTCTAAATCTCATGAACCTATATGCTCACCAAAATAAAAGTAATTTAGAATTTTTAAGTCACTTATGAGGAGGTTTGATGAAGACATGTGGACAATCCCTATTGCTTGGGACGTAGTCATTGAAAATAAAACTACACAACCACTCTTAAATTTTGAAACTATTTAGGCATAAAAAAGATGTCTGGACAAGAGATATTTATGTAAAAATGAATAAGTATGAAAAATTATTATAATAAAGATAAATTAGGCTTTATAAATTTTTCTTATGAATTCATTACAACCTTAAAAAAACAACCTTGGACAAATATCAATTAGCTAAGTTAGTCCATAAATCAATAAAACCCTAAATTCGATAAATGTTTACACTTAAAATCTAAATAGGTGTATAAAATAATGTTAATAAAAGTATCCATTAAGATTTTTAGACTAATATATCAACAAAATTGATATATAAACATATATGTTGGAATTATAAGGTTTTTATGCCAAATTTAGACATGAACATGAAGTCTTTAACTCAAATTAGGTCTTCATTTGAAAAATTTAAAATGGGGCATGTTGGTCACAATAATACCCAATGTTCACATCAAATTGATAGATATATAAGGGGTGTTAAGGAGTGTGGAATGAATTTTGATAAGGTAGGATCATTTAAATTTTCATGCATTTATACTTCAAATGATTATTTATATACTTCACTCATTAGCCCAAACTTACGCTTGTTAGGTAGGGTTCTATAAGTCCTTGATGTTGATAGTTCTTAGCCTTTCCCACTTTATTAGATTTATTTGTCTCTACTAAAGATTTATGAAACACCCTTGTGGTGTATTTCACTCATTTTTAACTAGAATATCTTCTTTAATATCCCCTTAATGGAAATTTATTTTATTTGATCACGTCTCTCCTTTATATTCCCATTTTATATCAACTTATTTCAATTTTGGTTATTAACAGTCATTTACAACACATATTGGATTTTTAGTTTATTATTTAAATTGTAATAACTAAGTAACAAAAATTTACTACAAAATAATCCAAACACCATTCATTTTAACACCATCTCCATCATCATATACATGCCTTTAGATGGTAGTGTTTTCCAACACATTACTTTAGCACAAGCATTGATTTAAATTTTTTACTCATTAGAGTGTTTTATTGCCTCTTTTCATATTCTTGTTTGATTATAGTTTATACTTATATTACATTGGATGTATTTATATTCACTTTATCTTCCTCTTTGTTTGATTTTTAGTCTTATTTATCTTACACTAGATGACATCTTTTAGACATTTATCGTATTTTTGTTTGATTATATTTTGCATTATCTTATATTGGATATCTAGTTTACATTATTTTTCACATTTTATCTATTATTTTATCTTTCATGTCAACATGATTAATAACCATTTAATTAAATTTTTTTACATAATTTATGTTTTGCCTTAAAATTTAAGTCTTACTTACATTTGGTATGTTTTAAATTAATTTATTCACAACTTTTGTTTTTTAATTTTTATATCTACATGTTTAAGATGTAATTTTTCACACTTTAGGTTTTTATTACTTTTTACCATGCATTTTATCACACTTGATAGGAAATAATAAAACATAATTCACATAGTAACACCTTTCATATCATGATGTTATAACCATGTTACTTAATAGAATGAGAAACCATAATTATAACTACATGTAGAAAACATAGACTCTCTCTCTCTCTCTCTCTCTCTCTCTCTCTCTCTCTCTCTCTCTCTCTCTCTCTCTCTCTCTCTCTCTCTCTCTCTCTCTCTCTCTCTCTCTCTCTCTCTCTCTCTCTCTCTCTCTCTCTTTGTGTGTGTGTGTGTGCATGCGTGTGTGTGATGTGTGTGTGTGTGTGTGTGTGTGTGTGTGTGTGTGTGTGTGTGTGTGTGTGTGTGTGTGTGTGTGTGTGTGTGTGTGTGTGTGTGTGTGTGTGTGTATCAAAGTTTTATACATAATATATATATATATATATATATATATATATATATATATATATATATATATATATATATATATATATATATATATATATAATGTATACATTGCTAGCTCTATGGTATGCCTTTATCCCAACATGGTGGGAAAGGTGCCACACTCCCTAAGGAGATTAACAATATATTTTCCTATATACCTCTATAGTGTAGGTGTCTAGGATTGAGATTATGAGAGATATTTTGATCTTAATAATCATGTCTCTAACTAGTGCACTCAATTCATATTTATTCTATGGGAATTAATCTCCTTGATCAAGTTATCATGTGCCATAATCACCTACTAGCATCTTACACTATCCACTCCTATTGAAATTGTCACTTGAGTAGCATCCTACCACCATCATATGACCCATGAAATAGTTCCAACCAATCTAAACTAGTGTATAGTCTAGTTGAAGGCACAAATATATCTTCCATATACATGGTATCATGTTCTATCGACATGTCATCCAAAATCTTGTGATGATTCATCTCCATCATAGTCTTCCATTTCACTGTCTTCATTACTTTTTCTACAAAATAAAATAAAATTTGAAATTAGATCTCCACATATATAAAATATGAAATTAAATCTAGCATTATTACCACATTTATATCTTTAAAATTTAAAGTATATTTTATTTTTACTTTTCTAAGGTCACTGCTCGATGATAGTCTCACCCTATTCCATACCACCAAGGATAGGTTTAATATCCAAAATCAATCTCAGCCAGGCACCTATACACCTCTAATATTGAACCACCAAGACTTGACTCTATGATGGGCATAATAATTTGTATATGATCCATTTTTCATATCATGGTGGCTTTGAATTTACCATAATATCATTGATATAATATCTTACCTACTCTGTCACTCTTAAAATGAGGTATTAAAACTAAATATAATCTAGTATGCCATGCCCCACCCACTCCCTATGGCTCTCATGAATGTCACATCTAATGAGATGGGACCACTAGTGGTGCTTTCAAGTGCACTACTTCAAACTATCTAGGCACATGGTCACTTGAATGAGTCTCTAACCACCAAGTCTTTTAGTTAGTGATATGTGATCTTACTCATGCCCATATTTTGGATTTCCATGACACCCAAGGATCCATTTTTCCTTGGAAAAACATTCATATGACCTAATATTTATGATTGGTCTTTAGTTTTAGTCATAGAAGTATCTCCCTCACCACTCAATAATGCTCTCACCCCCTCACTCAAGGTATGTAGTACTTGATCTAGTGTGGGAGTCCCTTTGGTTGATAAATTTTAAACCTATAATATATTCAATACACAAATAATGTGATTTTCCCTATGGTTTATTGATATCTTCTCAAAATCTTATGAAATCCATATATGATATTCACCTAAATCATATCTCACATTCATACATTGTTCCTTGCTCCAACGTATACCAAAAAATTAATAATATACAATGGCATAACCAAATTGGAATTATGAAAAAACATTCACATGGTCATAAGCTTGATGATGGCCTTCCAAATATCCAAAATTCTAAGAACAAATAGAAAATAAACTCTTAATAACTTGCATTGATTGTAATCATTAACCCATGTATCCCATTGGACTATATCCTAATTCTCTAGCATAGATAGTTCATCACATATCATTAGTGTTCCCTTAATGGATAAATGCAATATCACATGTGTATCCTCTAGGGTGATGGTAACCTCCACTATGTTCCCATCTACCACTCATTTACATGTGTTTGTGATCCTCTCCTACCACCCAAAGAACATAGGTATAAGCTACACACTCAAAGGGACACAACACATCTCCATGATCATACCAAATCCCAAGTTGATCATGTGTGATTTGTCCACATATGATAGCCTCACCAGTAGATCCAATAACCATATCACATCTACCATCCCTTATAGGTTCCTCCACCTCTACAAAATACCAAACAAGAATACCCAATTAGATATTTTGATTGGAAATTTTAAAATAAAATTAAAATTTAACTAAATTTTTGAATTAAAATTAAAATTAGATTTCTTCTATAGTACAACATCCATTTTTTCTCTTTTCTTACTACATCATCTAGTTATCGTTTATACTAAACTAGCCATGTATTTTGCATTTTACTATATTATTCATGTTTGTACTATATCATCCATAAAATTATAATCTAAAACATTATCCAAATACATATTATATCAATCATGTTTTCCCATTTACCTATTTTATTTACCATACATGTACTATATTGGACATGCAATTTTTTTGGCCTATAGTATTGGCTACATACATATTTTACCAATCATGTTTTTCTATTTTCTATTGTATCAGCCAACCCATTTGGTACTGGCCATGAATTTTTTATGTCAAAATATTAGCCATGATGGTACTATATTATACACCTATATTATTTAATCTACTATATAATCCATTTAATATGGTATCAATCTTTTCAATGTTTTTTCTACATAGTTATATCATCCTCATAGGCTATTATCAACCATCTTTGAAATTGTTTACCACCTAACTTCATCATCCTAGATGATATAATTGGATAGAAATATAAACTATTATATTGGACCTAATAAATACCATCATCCCTAAATTTAACATATTTCTCTCTATGTCACCCATCATAACTTTATCTACATTTTTACATTTATTGGGATAAATTCTAGTACATATATTTGTCCTAATGTGTAGATTTACTAATTATAGTTAATTTAATTAAAATAGACTAATTAATTAAATAATTCATCACATATCTACATGGATTATATTAATAATCTTAAGTGACCTCCTAAATGTTTTCCTTATCATCCTATAGCCATCATCTCTCATTATGCTGAAATTGGCTAATCAAAGCTCTATTTTTGACAAAATAACAAATGGAAAAATGAAATTATTTTTACTGGTTATGGTAAAAAGTTAAAATTTTGATATGTTTTTATTTGCCTAAATATATTTTATTTCACTCATATATTTGTCTATGCAGTTCCTTTTCACAAATTGAAATATTAATTAAGATCCTGGCAAATCATGGAATTGTGTTAACAAAAATGTTTAATAAAAATTTGAGTTTTTATCTTATTTTTTAGGCCTATCCATAAAGAATATTTATTGACACCTTAATTCACCTACAATATACATAGCATCATATCTTTAATCAATAAGGTAAGTGAAGGTACATATTGTTATTCTTTTTTTGTTACTATGTATCTTACGCAAAGTACCATTCCATGTTACACTATTGTGACACATGATTTACTTTGGTTGTCTCATATGTATACATTTGATGTCTTTAAAATTATCACTTTATTGATTATTTCTCTTGCAAGGGAGTTTTGGCTCATCAATCTCCCTGAGTGCACACCTTAAAAGGTGCAATAAGAATGTTTGGTATCATCTCATGGTAATTTATGAGATGTTTTTACATACTATTAATTTATACCTTCATTAATATTATTATAACCTCTTTTGATCTCTTTAATATTAATTATCCATCTACTTTCCATCTTCTAGACACCATATATTCTTACTATATTGACCATGATGATACTATTTGTTTCATTCTTATTTTCTATTTTATTATATTAGCTTGGATGATACAGTTATGAGTCATGTCTCTATTAGTAATAATAAATCACCTTAGCTGATATAAGTATATGTCAGTCAACATCCTTTTGATTAAATCATCCTATCTAATATATAAAACTTATAATGCAAGCTTAATTCTGGGCATTAGATCCATATATATGGATTGTATTCAATTCCCAAACCTATATTACAATCATATTATTTGATTTCACTCACATGTATACTCTTAACTAGTAAAAGGAAGAGTTATACAGTTAAATTATTATCTTGGATGTCTATTCTTGCTTTTAGTCTTTGAATGTCAATAGGAAGAGTCATGTCGAGGAGGTGTCCTAGTCTTTTAAATCCATAACTAAGGATATCTAGGTATTATTCTTACCATTTGAGGGTTTCAACCTGAAACATTTTGTGAAAAGTGTCATTTGATCTAAAGGGGGATATTTATGCACTAAATAATCCACCTTAAGGTAATATATCTATCCCTACTCTCTTTCCTTTATTTACTTAGTAGATATCCCTTACTTATTGATATAATATATGTGTTTTTTATCCTTGATTTTACCCCTTTTTATACTAAATAATCTAGTATATTTATAGGTTTGCTTAAAATTTCCATTTATAACCTTAGGTTTCATATACCACCCATTGGTTGACCATTGCACCACTTATCTTCTTATTATTCTTGTACTTGTATCTATTTTAGATCTAGGTTACACTTTTTCATTAGTTGTTCATGTATGGTATTATTATTATATCCTTGTTACACCCATATGTTATCATTGTTACAATAATTTATATATCTTGAGACTTTTTGAGATCCATACCCCATATCTTAGGCATATGATTTTGAACCCTATCCTATTGTAATTTTGAGGTGGAATTCCCTCTGCTAGTTCTATTCTTACTCTAAGTCCTCACCCACTCTTCCAACTATATGCAAGCTCTATTATTATGATCTTATTTGTATCCTAGTTTATTGAGAGAGAAAATTATTGTTACAGGTCATCTTAGATCCTGCATATATTATCCTCTCTAATATTTACTCAACTTTATTCCTTTTAAAACATGACCCTCCCTCAAAATCAATTCTTCCTTCTCTAAAAAATTTCTTCTTTGGTTTATCCAAAAAAAATGTGACACTTCTAACTTTGAGGAAGCTATGAAAATATTAATCTATAAATATTATCTCATTATAAAAAGGAGACTAAGATGTTTCAATATCCCTTAAAGTGATAACAAATTATTCATTGTGTTTTATACATGAACTAAATACTTTCTCTTTTATCTCAAGGATTCCAAAATTAGTAACCCAATGCATGACTCAAAACTATTTAATATGAATACTTGGTCACATTTTATGACTCATTACCCTACGTCCATGACGACCATGCACATGAAATATTTTAAATCAAATAATAACAAAGGTGACAATTTACCACATGAAATGAGAGGTGTTAAATATATAATTAAAATATAATAATGCTCCTATCTCTTTCAATAAGATGAGAGGTGTATTTTTACCCATTCAAGTATAGCTAGCTTAGCTTTGCTAAGTAGAACGTAGGCTAGGTCAATAGAGACAAGATAATTTACACTACCTAAAATATCCCTTTCTAGATTTGGAGAAACAAATTTATAGTTCAAGAATCTTTCAATAATAAATTGAAAGTAAGCTCAGATTTGTAAAGTATATCCGGTTCTGATATAAAAATCACACTAATCTGAAATTTATATCAGGTTTATACATTATTGGAGAGACTGAAAAAATAATGCCAAAATTTGCTTCAACAGTGAATAATCAAAAATTACAATACTCAGAAATACTATAGAAAGTATAATGAAGCCCAAAGGACCAAGAACCTGGAAGTATGCACAGGTCTGGGTTGTCAAAATGTCTGAAATGTGTACAATAACCTAAGACTTCCCTAATTTTTCCACAAACTATAAATAAACTTTGGATCGGGTTGCTGTGTCCAAAACATAGTCACTAACGTCGGCTATACTACCATCATCAGTTGATATCTACCATCGTTGGTTACCTGGTGTTGACCTCTACTTACCAGTGTCGGTCTTCCTGTCGATGTCGATCACTGAGCAGCTGATGTCGGTCTCTGAGCTACCGATGTCAGCCTCTACACTACCCTGCGGCCTAAAACTATGAATGATGCCCTTCTTCAATATGTTGATTCAGTTGATACGGCCTGGTATCGATCTGTGTGGATTTTGTACAGTGGCAAAATATAGTATAGCACTGCGTATATGTTAGACCCTGGATCTGAAGATCTATATTTTTTTTAAATCAAAAACTAAGGAAATAAATAGTTGGACACCTCTATATTTTGCTAAACACCTGCTCTATCACAACGAATGACTGTTGAAGCCTCAGATCTGATCAATAATCTCGATGTCAATTCTGTCATGAATCCACCACTGAAAAGAGCTAGGTTTTCATCCAACTCTTCTCCAATCTGCTGAAGGTTTTCATCCTTAGAGATTTAGCTAAATCAGAGATTCAAGCTTCAAAATACTGCATCAAAATATTTTAAGCAACAAAAATATGAAAATTGCTTTGCCCTCAACTTCTTTTAAAGGCTTCCAAGAATCTTCTAGATGAAGCCAACTTATTTAATATTTTATTTCCATATTAATTAAAATTAATTAATTAAAGTCATCCTTTTGAAGTAATCTTAATTTTTGGACAACTTAAATTAATTAAATTAATTAAACCATTTTATCATAAATTTGGGGAGATTACAGTCCTCCCTTCCTGAAGATTGCTTGTCCTCAAGCAATTCACCCTTGATACCCAAAACTAACTTCCAGGATCCCATATCATTCTCAAAAATTTGCAAACTCTATTATCTGAAACACTATGCTACAAAATATCTGTGAATACATTCTCCTTATTTCTCCTAGAGAGTAGTGTGATAATTCTCAATATGTAATTAACAAAATCACCATCACATACCTTAGTCTTCACAAAAGGCCACTGCGCTACTCTGATTATCAAGCTCTCCAAATCCCCATAAGGATGATGACTCATAATTGGAAGGGAAAATGTCATGCAAAAAATAGAATCATTTACCTCATCACCTATAAAATGAGACTCCATCCTATGAGATGACACCTCCTTAGGTCCTCCATCTAGCGTTTCCCTCAAGATAATTTTCTTTCCCCCAGAAAGGAACTCTAACTACATACGGTGGTGATCAATAATGCAACACCCAATACCCTGTAACCACTGCATGCCCAAGACCACATCATAATCCTCTAAAGGAAACACATGAAAATCATCAGTCAGAGTGTAATCCCCCATCTAAATATTAAGCTATGAAATCCATTTGGTACAACCCAAAACTGCACCATCTACCACCTTTACTCCAAAACCACCAAACTTCTCATACTGTAATCCACGCCTTTCCACTAACTTCTGGTTAATAAAGTTATGTGTAGCACCTATGTCTACCAAGCTCACTACCCACTTGCCCTTAAGTGTACCTTTCAACTGAAAGGCATGAAAGTTAGGATAACTGGAGAGGATCACCATAATTACTTTAGCTGGCACCAAAGGCTCAGGGGTGTCTAACTCCAACTGTGTCTGAACCTGCTCAACATCTTCTGTATTATCCTCAATATCAATATCAGGAACCTCCTCATCCCCTAACTCAGAAGTCACCTCAATCAAATGAACCTTTCTTTTACCCATGCAACAGTGTCATGGTTCCCATGGATCTTTGTAGGAAAAACATAACTTTTTCCTCCTCAAGTCATTCCTCATTTCCTGATTCATCCAAGGGTTTATAGAAGATGACCCTTTTTAATTTTGTGGTGTGTTGGCCTTCTGTATAGGCTGAGAGTCTGTGGTTGGTTTCTTATCACCCTGATAAGAAGTGGGAATAGTATCCAATCTCAATGTCACATCAATGGCATCCTTAAGAGTGGCTGGTTGAAAAGCACGTACCAGTCCCTTAAGTCTATCCTATAGTCCCTCAATGAATAACATCACACTACACTTCTAGGGCATATCAAGTACCATAACTGCAATACATTAAAACTCATTAACATATGCTTCTACCTGTCTAGTCTGTCTAAGATGTGCCAACTCCCTATAGTAGAGCTCTGTGTCCTTACGATCAAACTAGGTAATGAGTCATTCAGTGAACTCTGCATATGAATTAATTAAGGCATGATCCTAGGTGACCAATCTATGATGCCACCAATCATAGGCAACCCCATCTAAATGTAAAATAGCAAACTAAATAGCCTCATGCTCAGGCATGGGTCTTAAGGATAGATATATGTCCAGCTTGTGCACCTAAGCACATGCACTCGTACTACCCGTGCCATCATGTGTAGCCAATGTGATCTTCCCAGTAGCTTGATTGAGGTCATAGTTTTATTGCTAGGGTGTTTTATGACCATGATCTCCTCTGAATCTAGCTGTATCTCTATGTTGTGTACAATGTTGGGGAAGAGGGAAAACCTCCCTAACCTTTAGGGGTAAAGCTCTCCACTCTGCTATGGCTACCAAAATAGACTCCTGAAACCCAATCTCTAGTGGCTCCACCTATGCTGGTTGTTCACATGGTACAAACTGAGGTAGTAATGGTCTATTTGGAGTAGGTGTATGATGATGATTTTGCTTGGAGGAATGACGGGAGCTCCCAACTGAAGAATGGGACTGATGACTATGCTGACTAGACTGATGGCTATGATGACTACTTGTCACTGAAACTGATCTATTTCTCCTACCTCTATGTCTATCCACCTCTAAACGATGCATGGTATCTTATAATTGGTCTAAAGCCTGGACAATCCTGGGTTGAGTAGTGATGAGAGTCCTCATCATCTCTCTTTCTACCTCATCTTGATTTCTTTGAGCATTCCCCTATTCTTCTGCCATGATAGGTTCCTATTCTATACCCAACTCTCACTCGTACTGAGCTCTGTTGTGTGTAAAGTATCTATGGGTTATATCAAATCTTCCTAGATACATAGAAATAAAATATTTTCACCCCTACAGGCTGGAAAGATGCATGGCTCTGATACCACTGAAACATCCCTTTCTAGATTTGGAGAAACAAATTTATAGTTCAAGAATCTTTCAATAATAAATTGCAAGTAAGCTCAGATTTGTAAAGTATATCAGGTTTTGATATGAAAATCACACTAGTCTAAAATTTATATCAGGTTTATACATTATTGGAGAGACTGAATAAACAATGCCCAGATTTGCTTCAATAGTGAATAATAAAAAATTACAGTACTCAATAATACTATAGAAAGTATAATGAAGCCCAAAGGACCAAGAACCTGGAAGTATGCGCAGGTCTGGGTTGTCAAAATGTCTGAAATGTGTAAAACAACTTAAGACTTCCCTACTTTTTCCACAAACTGTAAATAAACTTTGGATCAGGTTGCTGTGTCCAAAACACAGTCACCGACGTCAGTTATACTGCTGTCATCGGTCGATATCTACCACCGTCAGTTACCTAGTGTTGACCTCTGCCTATCGGTGTCGGTCTTCCTACTGATGTCGGTCACTAAATGGCCAATGTTGGTCTCTGAGCTATTGATGTCAGCCTCTGCACAACCTTACAGCCTGCAACTATGAATGGTGCCCTTTTTCAATTTGTTGATTCAAATGATATGGCTTGGTACCGATCTGTGTAGATTTCGTATAGTGGCAAAATATAGTATAACACCACATATATGCTGGACCTCAGATCTAAAGATCTATATTTTTTTAAATCAAAAACTAAGGAAATAAATACCTAGAAACCTCTATATTTTGCTGAACACCTGATCTATCATAGCGAATGACCGTTGAAGCCTCAGATCTGATCAATAATCTCGATGTGAATTCTGTCACGAATCCAGCCCTAAAAAGAGCTAGGTTTTCATCCAACTCTTCTCCAATCTGCTAAAGGTTTTTGTCCTCAGAGATTTAGCTGAATCAGAGATTCAAGCTTCACAATACTGCATCAAAATATTTTAAGCAACAAAAAGATGAAAATTGCTTTGCCCTCAACTTCTTTTAAAGGCTTCCAAGAATCTTCTAGATGAAGCCAACTTATTTAATATTTTATTTCCATATTAATTAAAATTAATTAATTAAATTCATCCTTGTGAAGTAATCTTAATTTTTGGACAACTTAAATTAATTAAATTAATTAAACCATTTTATCATAAATTTGGGGACATTACACTACCTCACACTGAATTATTAATAGAACCCCTTTTTATTTTAAAATTATACCTTGATTAATTTTATATATCTAATATTAATTATTAAAATAATTTATAAAATATTTATTTTATTTGATAACCTTCCATACTTATTATTGGACATATTAATAAATATACATTGCGCTAAACTACCTATAATTAGGAATCATCATATTTTAATAATTCAACAAATTTAAGTTTTTTATATTGAATGGAAACATAATATCTAAGTCAACTAATCCCATCAAGGTCATATATTCAAAATGGTAATTCATATATGACTATTTCATCTTCTATATAATTACCTATTATGAGAAAGTATATCAATTGTAAATAAATTAATGAGATGAAATAAAATAGTCATGAACAAGTATATTCAAAACAAAATAAAACAAAAAATTCAAAACCAAACCCTTCCCAAGTGTTCATCTTAAACAAATCATCTAGGTTACTTATCCTAGTATTATTTCTAGTTCACATTGTTTCCTTCTTTGGATACCAAATTTCATCCTCTACTCTCCTCTCTCCAATGATAATCTTTGTTAAATTAAAGGGTAGTTTATCTAACAAATAAATCATCCAAAGAAAATATTTTCTAACTAGGTTATGATATCAAATCATGTTATGTAATATAAAAAATGATAAAAAATGTAAAATCCCAATGATATCATTTCAAGCTTAGTTTACATACAAATAAGAATAATAAGAAACATAACTAATAATCATGTATCCATAACTATTTAAGTAATAATAAAAATGATAATTAATTTGCATAATTATATTACATCAATGAAAAAATCCATACCATGTAAGACAGGTTACCATTCATTAGTAACCCTAATTAATTGTATTTTTTGATTAGAGGTAAAAGTATAGGTTTCAACTAGATCATTCCTCATTAAAAAAACTAGGACAAAGGATGGATACAAAAAAAATAATACAATTAATAGTAATTCATCAAAATAATTGTAAGTAAACAATAAAGATACAATAAACAAATAACAAAACCATAGCCCAAAAACAACATAAGATAATACAGATTACAAATTTATGTATTTAATAACATGGTTCCATTCCTTGAATAGATTATTAAGGATGTTATCCATATACTCCACCATCTTAGTTTCAATGTTTGTTTCCTTACCTTTATTTACTCATCTATTCCTTTTGCTAAAACTAACACCAACCTATTATTCCTTGCCAGGTTTGATGAATTTTTTGAGCAAATTTATGTTAGAGACACAATTTATTATGGTCATCTTGATCATATACAATTTTTTTAAAACTTTACCTCATTAAATATTTTTATCTTTTCCCAACCTTTCCACTCTAGTTTCCAAGTCTTAAATTCTCATACTCTCCCCTTCACCAAAAATTTTATGTTGATGTGAACTAGTATTACCAACATCAATATTGTTATTATTTTTATCCTTAAAAATACATGCCAAAAATACTTTTTGGAGCTCAACATATACTGTCAAATATTGTATCTTATCCTAGACATCACTAATAGTTACATCAACATAATATTCCATATTTACTTTTCCCACCCTATGCATTTTTATAGGCAAAACATCCTTCTTCAATTCAATAGTCTTAGCAATAAGCTTAGTATCTTCCTTTGGGATATGAAAATACAACCCTAATTTTTATTTTTAATATTTTTAATTATTCACCTTGTCATCCTCATCATCATAATATGAAAAAATAAAAACCTTAGTCTTCTTAGAAAAGGATTTAAAGGGAGTAGAAATAGGGGATTAACTAGTATCTTGATATAAATGGATTTGATTTCACTTAAAGGATCTACTGACCTAATATTTGAGGAGGAACCAACACCAAGTAATTTGGCACCCTTATGTGGATAATAGCACCATGTATCACTAGTGTCTAATTATGGTGCAAGTGTCCTTATTGGAGGAGTTTTCTAAAAAAATTAGGGAATCTATAGGAGATTTTAGGGGACCTATAAGTGGTTATATTATAGAAGCTCAATTGTGTCACTATTTTTATATAGTATCTTATGAAACCCTAATGAATACATGTACACATGAAAAGTAACTAAATCAAATGAAAAAGAAAAGAAAAATTAGTTTTTGGGATACTATCATCTCATGGAGTAGGACCCATGTTATTCTATCGACTACCTATATTAACCCCAATACTAGGGGTCTCAAATCATAGGTAGTTCTCCCTTAGTGAAAGTGCATAATCAACAAAAGTAGTATGATATAATGACTTTTTCTTAGTCCATTATTTGATCAAACATTTAATGTCTAAATGTAATAGTTGAGTAGTATGTATAGTTTTGAGTTGTATTATTGATTGATTTTATGTAATTATGTGCTAAAATAGTAAGTGATAGCTATCAAAATCCTTTTTAGGATATTTATAGATAAGGAAGTTTGATTTGAATGTAAGACCTTGTTCACTAGATAAAAATTTACAAAAAAGGGATACAAATATAAGAGAAGGATCAAGGTAGGGTTAGGACCCAAAATACATGAGAAAATTATTTTTGGACACTAGAACCATAATTGGAAACTATCACCACATGGTGTTACTATCTAGATAAGGGTGCTAGTGTCTTGAGGCCTAAAAATAGAGTTAATACTAGGAAAGATAGGCTAGGGGTTCTTATGACTGGGAGGAGGTGACTCAGGACCACTGGGGGATGAAATAAATAGGGAAAATAAGACATAATAAATATTAAAAGAATGAAAATGACCATGCAAACAAGGGTTATATTTATCACTAAGACCTTCATTTGAAAGAGAAACAAAAGACATATTACTTATGTTTGATTGACCAAATTAGGGTGTATACATTTTCCCCTCTTTTATTCTAGTAGTGCAATGAAAGGAAATTACTAGAGTAAAATAAAAAGAGGAACATGTACCTTACTCATATAGATGTGTTCTAGACCTAGCTCATTTCTTGGCCAAAGAAGTGGATAAGAGATAGAATGAATTATGTGAAGAGTTAATTCATAAGGTGGGTATCCTCTTTAATGAATCTTGATAATGAATTGAATCATGAGGAGCAAAACCCTATTTTTAACCCCATATTAGTATCTGAATTGAATCCAAGTATGTAAACTGAATATGTGGAGAAATAAGGCTTTCTTTCCTCTACTCTAATATGTGTAATGAATCTAAGTATGTAAAATAAATATGCAAAAAAATAAGGCCTACTTATCCCCACTCTAATATGTGTACTAAATATAATTATGTAAATTTATTATGTGGAGAAATAAGGCCCTCTTTCCCCCACTCTAATATGTAAACTAAAATTACAAGTCAAAGCTATCATTTGGCCTACATGATTTGGGTCTAGTGGAAGGTTATGGATCAACCTATATAGATGATCATGTCACCCAAAATAGTGAAATCCTAGTGGAATCCTTTGATATCGTGGTGATGATCTAAGTATAACCTAGCAAACTAAAAATAGAGATCAAGGATGTGTGTTATACATCGTGCCCTTAATATTGATATCTTAGTAATGTAGTTGTGTATCTAAACATTTTTATATCTAATTAAAACT
The DNA here is from genome assembly GCA_037957365.1 of Torreya grandis. Taxonomy (NCBI): domain Eukaryota; kingdom Viridiplantae; phylum Streptophyta; class Pinopsida; order Cupressales; family Taxaceae; genus Torreya; species Torreya grandis. Next base: position 267,514 of record JARHVA010006490.1, on the reverse strand, counting down.
ATATATCTAAGTCAAATTATATATTTGAGCCAAACTTATATACTTGAGTCAAATTATATATTTGATTTAAACTATATATTTGATTCAAACTATTTATCTAAGTTAAACTATATATATGAGTCAAACTATATATCTAAGTTAAACTATATATCTAAGTTAAATTTTATAAATGAGTTAAATTATATATGTGAGTCAACCTATATAACTATGTCAAGCTATATATATGAGTAAACCTATGTGTCTAAATATCAGTATTTGAATGGACTTATGTGTCTGAATATTTGTATCTCTGAACCACTCTATGTGTATTTGCCCCTATTTTTGGTGAGATATCTGAGACTGAGGTAAGGGTGTCTAACCAAAAGTGGTAATGATAAATATGATGGTGATAGTTATATGTGGTGATGTTATTTTAGGTTTGAATATATTTTTGATTGTGAGGGAGTCAATTATTGAAACTGGGAATGGGATAGACCTTTAGTCTATATTGTTTTTTTTATAGGTTTATTTGTCTTGTCATTTTGTATATATATATATTATATATATATATATATATACACACACACACACACATACATATATTGGTAAAAGTAATATAAGTTGAGGTAAATTCAGGTTAAGCCCCAGCCCCACATATAATAAACAGTGTGAAAATTATAGGTACAGTCATCTAGATATCATGTTTGAAATAAGTTGGTATTAATTGGTGAAAGTGACATGCAAGGTCAACCTTAGTAAGGTGGAATTATTATAAATTTGACATAATAAGGTTAGGTGATTATCTTGATAATTCATTTGAATCATTTAACTTGATATTGATTATTTGATGTGAGCTAGAGAGTATTCAAGGATATGATGAGTGACTTTAACTTGGTATGAGGAGGTAGAGGCACTTATCTAGGCCGGGGAAGATGTTACACTAGTAAAGATCCTATTATTTTTCATGTGTTTATCTCATCTAGTACAATTTTTACTATTTTTATTTGAAATATGGTAGTTTAGGGCTATTTTTCAAAATGTGGTGTTATTATCCTGATAATGGTGCTAGTGTCTTGGATATTGCACTAATGTCTAGTGTTACTATTCCATATGCTACATCATTATCTATTAGGCCTAGTTTATGATGATATTTATTATTGAATGGTGTTTGATGGACATTGTTATTTATTTATCAAATATTTTGTGATGCTAATGTTGGTTGTAGTTATATTTTATAGGTTGATGTGTGCATGAGAGAGATATAAAGTGGTTGAAAGATGAAGACATTATGGGGATTTTCCTTAATAGATGAAAAGATGGTCGTGGTAGAGAGAGTTAGTCTAATTCATGTGGAATCCTTATATTTTATGCCTTAGGATAAACACATGATGATTTCACTATGTGAGAGGTGGGATGCAAATAACTTCACATTTTGGTTACCTACTAAGGAGATGACTATCACCCTGGAGGATGTGTAAAGGATTTTGTATTTAATTATTATTGGGTAGAAATTAGTACTAAAGGAGGATACTATTGATAAATACATATAGTGGGATGCTAGATATTTTTTTGTGATGTTTACAGGGACCCATTATGTAAGGAGATATAGTGATATATTATTATCACTGATTGTCACAGGGAATTTTTTGTGGTTATAAAAGTTCATAAAAAATTTAATGGCTTGATTTATGGTTATATATGGGAGTGGTGTATCAATATGATAAATTTTCATGATATTGTGCAAGACATAGAGGATAATGACATTTATACTCATTGGGTCACACTATGCTAGCCCACTTGTGTTAGTATTTATATCATTTTGTGTGGGAGATATGTGCAAGAGGGATTGGGATTTCCACACTATTCCAATATTAAGCATGTGAACATATAGTCATAAGTAAACTAGTGTTACCTCAATGAGGTGAGTGGGATCACCATTATTCATTTATAGAGATGATTACTAGTACGACATACATACCTATGAGGAACATGACATAGTGTCAATAGGTGCTTAACATATCAACAACCAAAAACATTATTTAAAGGACCTATAGAGGCTATGATGGATGGCTTGAGGATGATGTTTAGCTAGGATACGTGTGAGTAATCTTTTGGATTTATGATATTTAGGTCAATGCATTTGAGAGGTTCTAATATGAGTAGGTGGTATGATAGTTTGGTGTTACTAAAGATGTGCCACCAGTGCTAGTTTTATGGTTAAGGATTTCTCATGCTCTAGTGCATCCAGGTAGTAGACCTAGACCATTAGAGATAGAGTTATCTCCATTTTTTTGATATATTAGGATCTTATATTTGATATACTAGATATGAATTATGGAGGAGTTATTGATGCCTATATATCTTGGTGGAGAGAGCATAGCTGGATACCTTTATTTTCAAGAGGTGGGATCATCCTAGAGGATGTACTAGATGTGTATCCCCTTATGGTTATTGATGGTAAGTTATTATATGTTTATATATTTTATGTACTTGGATATTTATTTACTTGGTTACTTATATGATGCATTATATTGGTATGTGTAAATTCTAATGATTATGAGTATTGAGAGACTACCATCGAGTCTATGCTCCACATATTGGCATAACATATTCTTGATGATGTTCTAGATGATGGATTAGTAGAGAGGAACACATTTATTATTGGTGTTCATGCTCATTTTTTCAATAAATCTACCATATATATTTTGGAATATAGGTGAGTGGTTTTTGATAGGGATGAGGCACACATAGAGTTATGAAGACAAACCATGCCCACACCTAATTCTCTAGGTGGGGAAAGTAGCCAAATAATTAATGATTACATACATATACAATGAGATCATGTGGAGTGTATCATCAATTTGGGTGTGTTATGGGAGAGAGAGAGAGAGAGAGAGAGAGAGAGAGAGAGAGAGAGAGAGAGAGAGAGAGAGAGAGAGAGAGAGAGAGAGAGAGAGAAAATATCCGTACATAGATTGAGGTCATGGAGGGATAGTGGGGCCTTTAATTCTAATATGTATGTATCTAAGAGTGAGTTTGAGGGGACTAGTCTAGTGTCCATGTCTAAATTATTGAGTGATTTACAGTATTTGTTTGAAATATTGCCATTTATGTTAGAGGTATAGCATTATTGGTCATAAAGGCCCCATTACATTTAATGGTGTTTTTAATAGTCATATATTGGCTAATGTGTGTTAATATTTATTTAATATTAACAAATATATTTTTGGTTGTATATAAGCCAAAAAAAGGCCCATGCAAAAGTCAAAGAGTCATGGGGTAAAGACAAAAAAGGAATGGGATGCATTTTATCATGAAGAGTCATCTTGAGGAATTTCAAGAGTCATCATGTGAAGATAAAAGAGGTTATGGTGCATTTTTCCATGAAGAGACACTTTGAGGAATATGAAAAGACACCAAGATAAAGACAAAAGAGGAGAGGATGATTTTGATTATGAAGGGTCACCATATGACTTTTTGAATACAAGGATATGAAGGGTCATGCAAGTTTTATTCCATTTTCCATGAGGATTGAAGGGTCACAAAGGGTGAATGTCAAAGCTCATTTGGATAGCTATAAATAAAGGCTTGAGAAGCCATTTTTAATATGAAAGAGAGTGTATGCTTTGTATTTGTTTTTGAAGAGTGAAAATTAGGAGATATTGTAGAGTTATATCATTTGTTGAGTAAGAAACATTGAGATATAGTTGTGTTTTATACACAAGAGGGGTTGGTGCTCCTATGGGTTGGTGCTCACAAATATTTGTAAGGGGTTGGTGCTCCTATGGGTTTGTGCTCATAAATAGTTATTGTGTTGGTGTTCAGCAAAGGGGTTGGTGTTCTTACAAGTTGGTACTTGTAAACTTTGTAATTTGAGTTGGTGCTCATTCATATACTTGAGATTGTTCTCCATGGTTTTTCCCACTTTGGGTTTCCATGTAAACATTTGGGGTCTCTCTCTCTTGTGTGGTACATATTATTATTTTAGTTTTATTTCATATCTTGAATGTGTGGTTAAGTGTTTAAAAAATGAATTTGATTAAGTAAAAATATATATAATATACATATTCACCCCCTCCCCCCTCTCAGTATATTTCATGTTTAATAATTGGTATTAAAGTAGGTTCCTTTGCAAAAAGTTTTACAGCTTGAAGGTAGATCAGGAAAGCATGATGGCTGGATCACATGAAGGTTTTTATACAAATAAAGAACCTATGTTTTATGGGACAATTTATGTCTTTTGGAGCATAAGGATGAAGACTTATTTGATGGCCCTTAGATTCGACATATGGAAAGTAGTGGTGCAAGAATATGAAGAGCCACAAACACTTGTAACTACTCTGACAAAAAAGAAGGTAAGTGAAAATAATGCTAAATATTTAAATGTTATTTTATGTAGTTTGTGTGAATCATAATTTGTTAAAGTTATGCAATGTAAATCTGATCATGAAACTTGGGTAAAACTTGAGAATATTTATAAAGGTGATGGAAAGGTTCAACAAGCTAAGCTTAAGAGTTTTAGAAGATAGTTTGAGAGTTTGAAGATGGATGAGGAAGAAAATATAGCAAGTTATCTTTTGTGGGTTGATCAAATAGTTAATCAGATTCAAGGTCTTGGAGAAAAGTTAGAAGAATCATTTTTGGTTCAAAAAGTTTTGAAATCTTTACCATTGAGATATGATGCAAAAGTTTCAGCAATAGAAGAGATGAAGAATTTATCCAAGCTAAAGATGGATGAGCTACATGGTATTCTTATACAATATGAGATGTGGACCAAACAAGATAAACCCTCAAAGGGAGAAGTTACTTTTAAGACATCAAAGAAAGAGAAGGTTAAGATTCAAGAATCAAGTGATAGTTATAGAGATGATGAAGATGACAATAGAGATCTATGTATTTGTAAGCCAAAAAAGGCCACAAGTAAATATTAAGGAAAATTACCTTTTAAATGTTTTGATTATGAAAAACTTAGACATTTTGTATCTAAGTCCCTAGATAAGGGTAATTGTGACAATGAAGAAGGAAAGTCTACATACAAGAAGAATTTCAAAAGAAAATTCAAGAAGGGATTCGAGAAGAAGAGTTTGTATTCTAAAGATCCTAGCTCAGCTGAAGATAGTGGAGTTAGTGATTCAAAAGAAGACGAGATTCTATTCATGGGCATACATGAAGATGCCTCCATAGGCAAAAGTACAGATGATCAAGAAGAATAATATGATGAATTTGAAATGAATCTGGAAGGAGAACTTGTTTGTGCCTTAGAAGTGTTAAAAGGTCTTGAGAAGAAGAATCGAAGATTAAAGCTCCAAATCGAGAAAAATGAAAAGGAGTCAAAGAAAGCAATTGAAGGTCTAGAAGAACACTTTGAAGAAGCCAATAAGAATGAAGAATATCTAATGGCATAGTTGTAAAAAGTAAGTAAAGAATGTGAAAGGTATGTTATTGAAATTGCTTCTTTAAAAGTAGATCTTGATAAAACAAATAAATAAATCAATGATAGAGCAACCAATGATTCAAAATTTGAGAAAAACACTAATATGTTGAATAAGATATTAGAAATTCAAAGATCAATGTCAGATAAGATAGTTATCAAATTTGAAAAAGAGAAATTGGAGGCCACTAATTTAATAGATAAGTAAAAATAAAAGAGCTATGCTGAAGCTCTTACAAAAGAAGAAATAAAAAGGGAAGAAATTAAGAATATAGAGGACATCTCAAATAAAAAAGGCTGGAGGAAACAAAGCTACAAAAGGCAATTGGGTCAGAGATACACAAATAGGTCCTATTTTTATGGTTACTATTTTTATTGTAATGGATATGATTATAAGAAAATAGAATGTCAAAAAAGGGATAACAATTTTAGAAATAAGGAGAAGGAAAATCATTTAGAGTCAAGAAAAAGCCACAAAACTTTTTATCTTCTACAAGGCTTTAATGAAGAGGCCATAATATGTTACAAGTGTAAAAACTTTAGATACATATCTTGGTACTATAGAAGCATGTTTGAGTTAGTCAATAAGGACCAGATTTTCAAGGCTCCATTCGTCAAGAATAAAGTTTAGATAGATTTATGGTAGAAGAAACAACTTAAAAAATTTATGTTGGTACAGATAGATTTTCATGCAATAAATGAAGAAAATACATGGTTCATTGATAGTGGATGTTTGAGGCACATGATAAGATACAAAAGCAAGTTCATAAACTTGAAGAAGATAAATGGTGGATAGTGAAATTTAGAGATAATACTACTACCAAAATTGATAGAAAAGGTACACTCTGTTTGGATAATGGTAGAACATAAACTAAAAATGTTTTATATGTAGAAGGTCTTAAGAATAATATTTTGAGTGTAAGTCAAATGTGTAATTAAGGGAAGACACTATATTTTTATGTAAAAGGTTGTGAAATTAGGAGAAAAAATTCATGTGTTGGTTGTAGATGCTCAAAAAATAGGCAATAATTTGTATATGTTATCAAAAATCAAAGGTCAAAAATGTTGTTTGAGTCAGATTGAATAAATTTGGTTGACATAGGAGAATGGGACACATAAATTTTGATAATATTGTCAACATTAGCAAGAAGTAAGTAGTTAAAAATATTCAAAAGATTACAAATCCACTTGAAACACTTTGTGAACCTTGTCAACATGGGAAGCAAGCTAGAAGGTGGTTCAAAATAAAAGAGTACTCGACCACTCAGATGTTAGAGCTCATTCACAATGATCTATGTGGACCTATGAGAACTCAAAGTACTCAAGGTGAGAAATATTTCATATTGCTTATTGATGATTTTTTGCATATGACTTGGGTAATGTTTTTAAAGAAAAAATCAAAAGCTTTCAGACATTTCTAAGAATTCAAAGCATTAGTTGAGAATAAGACTAGTTTGAAGATTAAGTGTCTAAGATAAGATCAAGGAGGATAATTCATGTTAGATTAGTTTATTGAGTTTTGTGAAGACCATGGAATAAAGAGACAATATTCAATAGCCAAAACTCCATAGTAAAATGGAGTAGTTGAATGGAAAAATAGAATAGTTTAGGAGATGGCAAGGATAATGTTAAATTAATCCAAGATAGTAGATAAATATTGGAGAGAGGTAGTTTCTACAATAGTGCATATTCATAATAGATAATTATTGAGATTTAATAGTGACAATACTCCTTATGATCTATGGAAAGACAAACTAGTAATAGTTGATTATTTTAGAGTTTTTGGTAGCAGATGCTTTATAAAGAGAACTGATGAAAAACTTATTAAGTTTGAATACAAAGTAGATGAAGGTATATTTCTTGGTTATTCTTGAAAAATTAAATCTTATAAATGTTATAACAAAATAACCAAAAAAATTGTTAAAAGTGTAAGTGTCAGGATAGAAGAAGATGGAACACAAAGAATCAGTGATTTAGTAGACATTCCTGAAATCATTGAAGAGGAAGATTTTGAAGAATCAGATGAAGATGAGAAGAAGGATAAAAAATACACCAAAACTCCATCCAAATATGTTCATATAAATCATAATGAAAGTGACATCATCATGGACATAAATGAAGGAATTCATACTATAAGAATGATGGTAGGTGAATCTGAGCAAGTTAATTTGTCTTTGTTATCCAAAATTCAGCCTAGAACTTTTTTAGAAGCTAGACATAATAAACATTGGGTTAAGGCAATGGATGAAGAATTAAATCAAATAGAAAATAATGATACTTGTGAATTATTTGATAGACCAAAAGATCACTATGTGATAGAAATAAAATGGTTTTACAAAAATAAGTTAAATGAAAATGGAGAAGTGATCAAGAATAAAGAAATATTAGCATGTAAAGGATATGCTCAAATTGAGGGAATATATTTTGAAGAAACTTTTTCACTAGTGGCAAGGCTAGAGGATATTAGAATGTTTATTTCATATGTAGTGTTTAAAAAAAACAAAGTGTTTCAATGGATGTCAAATCTACCTTCCTAAATAGAAATCTAGAAGAAGAGGTCTACATTGAGCATCCTGAGGGATTTATTCTCTCAAAATATTACTAGCCATGTTTGCAGATTGAAAAAAACACTATATGGATTGAAACAAGCTCCCAAATCTTGGTATGCAAGACTTGATAAGTACCTGTAGGATCAAGGTTTCAAGACATTTTTTGTTGATAGTAATCTCTACATCAAAATAGAAGGTGAGCATCAATTAATTATTGTGGTATATGTTTATGACATCATTTTTGGAGGAAATATTGAAAAGATGATAAAATAATTTTTTGATAATATGCAAAAATAATTTGAGATGTCTATGCTTGGAGAATTATCATTTTTTTAGGATTGCAAATATTTTATTTAGATAAAGGAATTTTCATATCTCAAAGTAAATATACCAAGGAAATGTTGAAGAAATTTTGTTTTGAGGATTGTACACCAATTGGCACATCAATGTGTATAGGAAATAAGGTGAGCAAGGAAATAAGGTGAGCAAGGATGAAGATTCACCTGTTATAAATCAAGCTTTGTATAGATCTATGATTGCTAGTATTTTATATTTGACAGGATCGAGGCTAGACATCATGCATGTAGTAGGTATGGTTTTAATATATCATTTAGCCACAAAAGATAATCATTTTTAGTTGGTGAAAAGAATATTTAGATATATCAAGGGTACATTGGATTATGGATTATGGTATCCCACATGTAAATATTTCAATTTGGATGCTTATATAGATTTAGATTGGGTAGGTTGCTTGGATGAAAAAAAGAGTACAAGTGATGAGCTTTCTTCCTTGGTGATAGCTTAGTATCATGGCTAAGCAAAAATAAAAAATTAGTATCACCTTCTATAACTGAAGTAGAATATATTGTAGCAGTATTGTGTTGTACTAAAGTGCTTTGGATGAAGTAAACTTTGGAAGATATCAAGGTAAAATATGATGAACCTATTTATATTTTTTTTGAAAACACAAGTGCTATTAATATTTAAAATAATCTAGTGATGCATTTAATAACAAAACATATTCCCATTAGGTATCACTTCTTGAAAGATCAAGGTACAAATCAACAGGTTAAGATGGAATATATCAAAACTACAGAGTAGATTGTAGATATTTTCACAAAGGCATTACCAAAAGACACATTTGAGTTTTTGGAGGAGAAGTTGGGAGTAATTTATTTTACTTCTTACCATTTAGGATCATCATCAGTTGAGGGGGAGCTATGTGTTAGCTCCAGGCTAGGCCCTTTACCATTGATGTCAAAGGGGGAGAAGAATAGAAACATGTACAAGAATAGGTGAAAAATATATATAGGGAATAGGTACAGGTTGTTATAGTAAGGGGGAGTTACTTTATGTTTTTTAGATGGTAGTATGTGCAATTTTTAGAATATGGTGGTTTCAATTTGAGGTTGCCATCAATGAAAGAGGGGGAGATTGTTGGAAATATTGTCATTAATGTCAAAGTTCTAGCATTATTGGTGATAAAGGTCCCATTGCATTTAATGGTGTTTTTAACACTCATATCTTGGATAATGTGTGTTAACATTTATTTAGTATTAATGAATATATTTTTGGTTGCATATTAATTAGAAAAGGGCCCATGGAGAAGTCAAAGAGTCATGGGGTAAAGACAAAAGAGGAATGGGATGCATTTTCTCATGAAGAGTCATCTTAAGGAATTTCAAGAGTCACCATGTGAAGACAAAAGAGAGTATGATGCATTTTTCCATGAAGGGACACTTTTAGGAATACTAAAAGTCACCAAGATAAAGACAAAAGATAAAATGATGCTTTTACTTATGAAGGGTCACCATATGACTTTTCAAATGTAAGGATACGAAGGGTCATGTAAGTTTGGAACCATTTTCCATGAGGGTTGAAGGGTCACAAAGGGTGAATGCCAAAGTTCATTTGGAAAGCTATAAATAAGGGCTTGATAATCCATTTGTAATATGCTATAGAGTGTATGGTTTGTATTTGTTTTCAAAGAGAGAAAAGTAGGAGATATTGTAGAGTTCTATCATTTGTTGAGTAAGAAAAATTGAAGATAGTTGTTTTTTATACACAAGAGGGGTTGGTGATATTATGGGTTGGTGCTCACAAATTGTTAGGTTATGGAGCTAAAAGCTTCACTAATGCAAACATGGAGGAGGAGGTTGTTGAGTGTCACATTCACTGGCATCAGTCATGCCAACCGATGTCAGTTAGGGGTAGACAGGAAGGCAACTAACATTGGCAGGAGTCGGCTGACGTTGGTCATCTCCAAGCAAATAGGGACTGACGTTGGTCACCTATGTGGTTTTAGAACTGCTAGTTCTTGAATAGTTAGTTAACAAACCAATTGTTTACATGTAGAAGGCCAATTATAGACTTGAAGCTGTAAATCTAATTATTATAATTGGATGTCTAATTATTATTTACATGAGATCTATATAATAGACTCATGGGCTATATTGTAAAGTGTGCTAGAGAGTAAGAGAGCAAAAATTAGCTCCTTCACAGTGAAGAGAGCAAGGTGTGTTCCTCCTAGTGCCATAGTTCCAAGTGTGGGTGCTGGTTTGGAGAATCAGAAGGATTCTTCATGTATGTAGGATCTTTGTTGGTAGGTGTGTAAGGCCACGTTTGGAGATCTAGATGGTAAGTAAGATCACTAATTTGTAGGTGTATGTGTGTGCGAGAACTAGGTTTGCAGGTGTGCAGAACCAGATTGATTTGTAGGTGTGTAAGATCAGGGCGGTCAACAACACAATAGGTAGCAAGATCAGGGGAGATCTACTTGGAGTACGTTGAGTACTTGGAGTGCGTGGAGTACTCATTTTTGGAGTGCATGAAGCACTTGCGTACTGGTAATAGTGATACTGACTGGTGGTACTGGTAGTAGTGATACTAACTAGTTGGAGGTGAACACCAACTCTATGTTTGAGTTGTGTGTTGGGACCATAAGAGAGAGAATGAGCTCTTGAAGAGATTTACTGTTTATGCCCTAGAGGTGTGAGAGCCCTAGAGGTGTGTAAGGAAGAAGACTGTGGCATCTTCTTTGTTGTATTTCCTTTTGGAAGAGTTTAATACAATTGGGTATTGTCTCTCATATTCTGTGTTATTTCTAAATTCTAGTTACTTGTTACTTCTAGTTTAATTCCACATGTTAAGTTGCTTGTACATGGTAATCAATGGTGCTTCCTAGATCCTAACAGTGGAGTCAGAGCATGTTTGTTGTTCTAGATTCTTGACAAAGTGGTATCAGAGCTAAGGTTGTAGGGAGCAGGTTTGTGTTTGATTATAGGTCACTCTCAAGGGTTTTTGATTGAGTGGGAGTATAGCAATGGTAGAAGAAAGTACACTAAGAATGGAGGAACTTAAAAACATGAATGGTCAATTACAGTGTTATGAAAAGAAAGAGTAGGTAAAGAAATATTGTTGGTTGGTAGAAGATCAACATGAAGGAACTGAAGAAGTAGATGTTGCAGGTGTTGTTAGACAGGATGCTCTCGGATGTTCCTTGGATAAAGTAGAATCTTATTTTATAGATTATGTTGCCTCTTTCCATGCAGCTCCATATAGAGGGGCTGGTGTGCCTTGTCAAAGTTTTGGCAAAGGGGAAGTGTTTCTAAAATTGCAGGTGGCCAACACATGGTTGTTGAAGGATGTCATGTAGGTCCTAGTTTTGAAGATGTAGCTAATTGCTTTAGGAAAGTTAGGTGATGAGAGATGCACAAGAACTCTCACAATGGATGCACTTGAATTAGCTGGTGGTAAGAAAGTAGGTACTCTTTATCTACTTGCTTGTATTACTGATTCCACTTATGTTGCATAGGTGTGGCTTTGTAGGCTTGGTCACATAAGTGAGAAGGGAATGGATGTTCTTAAGTCAAATGGTAAGATTTTAGCTTCGGAGAGCATAGATCAAGATTTATGTAAGCAGTGGGATGCTACAAGAAAGGATTGGATTTATTGCAGGAAAAGGAAGACTGATGTATTTGATAAACTTAAGAACTAGAAAGCCTTGGTGTTCATGGAGGAGATGATGGATAGAGATTAGTGGAGAAGGCTGAGTAACTCTGAGCAGGGTAGTTTGGATAGGGTTTTGATCCAAAGAGAGCTTGCGGGTAAAAAGTCATCACTCATAGGAAAACATAGGTACCAGCATCGATCAGGAGGAACCAGTGTCAAACAGATAGGTGATGACATCAGTCATGTGTAGATAGGAAAATTTAGTGGTGTCAGGTAGGTGGAGACTGATGTTGGTAGGATAACTGGCATTAGTGTCTTGGATAGTCACATGGAACTGATGTTGGTCAGATGCAGACTGTGTCGTGACCAAAGTCAGTCACTGGAATGGATTTTGGGTAGATAGCAAGCTATCAAGGAGTCTCAAACACCCATATGGAGGACTAAAAGGGTAAGTCTCAAATTCATTGTTCCTCTTCTTTATACTCATTGCTCACTGTAGAGTAGGAAGGATCTAGGAAATAATGGGAGCATGGCATGAATAAGATGCAAAACCAAACTGGAGATTTGGTAGGGTTGCCAGCTAGTATGAAAGCACTAAAAGATGAATGGATTCCTTGGTTAAAGAATAGAGAGAATGGACACATGAGATAGAAGGCCAGGTCATATGGTCTTGAGGAAGTTGTAAGATAGTGGTACAAGTTTTGATAGGTGGATGACAAAATAGGGCTTTAGTTAATGTCAGTGTAACCATTGTGTTTTTCTTACTAGGTTGGATGATGGTCACAACATTATCCTATTACTTTATGTGGATGGTATGCTAGCTGAAGGTTCATACATACAAGGTTTTTCTGAGCTAAAGGTAAGGTTAGTTTAGTGGTTTTCCATGAAGGATTTGGGAGCAATGAAATTCTTTGGCATTAGTAATCATAGAGACAGGGAAGATCACATGTTGATGTTGTCACAAGATGATTGTGTGAAGGTAGTGCAAGATACAGAGTTGAGCAACATACCTATAGATGGATAGTTCACAGAATAGGGTCCCCAATCACATGATGAGGTTGAGTACAAGTGTACTCCCTGATTTTGCCCTAGTAGTGGGAGCTATCAGAAAGTTTGGAGCTGATCTGGGAAAGAAGCACTAGAGGGCAGCTCAATGGATTCTCAGGTATCTAAGAGGGATCGACAATAGGTTGACATGCTATATAGGGTCAAGTTCTTTTCTACATGGGTTTGTAGATGTAGATGCAGCAGGTTACTTGGGTGACAGGAGGTGTACCACAAGATTTGTGGTGGTTGGTCTTCAAGGTTGAGCTTAAAGAGGGATACAAGCTATGAAATAGATTAGATAGGGTACATGTATATGTATAGTGCAGCTATTTATCTCCAAGTGGGATATTATTAGGTTGTGGAGCTAAAAGCTTCACTAATACAAACATGGAGGAGGAGGTTGCTAAGTGTCACATTCACCAGTGTCGATCAGGCCAACCGACATCGATCAGGGGTAGACAGGAAGGCAACTGACATCGACAAGAGTCTACCGACATCGGTCATCTCTAGGCAGACAGGGACCGATGTCAGTCACCTATGTGGTTCCAAAACTACTACTTCATGAATAGTTAGTTAATGAACTAGTTGTTTGCATGTAGAAGGCCAATTATAGACTTGAAGCTGAGGATCTAATTATTGTAATTAGATGTCTAATTGTTGTTTGCATGAGATCTATATAATATACTCATAGGTTGTATTGTAAAGTGTGCTAGAGAGTAAGAGAGCAAAAATTAGCTCCTTTAGAGTAAAGAGAGCAAGGTGTGTTCCTCCTAGTGCCACAGTGCCAAGTGTGGGTGCTAGTTTGGAGAATCAGAAGGATTCTTCATGTATGTAGGATCTTGGTTGACAGGTGTGCAAGGCCACATTTGGAGATATACATGGTAATTAAGATCATTGATTTGTAGGTGTATGTGTGTTTAAGATATAGGTTTGCAGGTGTGGAGAACTAGATTGATTTGTAGGTGTGAAAGATCAGGAGGTTAGCAACACAACAAGTAGCAAGATCAAGGGAGATCTACTTGGAGTACGTTGAGTACTTGGAGTGCATGGAGACTCAATTTTGGAGTGCGTGGAGCACTTGTGTATTGGTAGTAGTGATACTGACTGGTGGTACTAGCAATAGTGATATTGACTAGTTGGAGGTGAACACCAACTCTATGTTTGAGTTGTGTGTTAGGACTGTAAGAGAGAGAGAGTGAGCTCTTGAAGAGATTTACTGTTTATACCCTAGAGGTGTGTAAGGAAGAAGACTGTGGCATCTTCTTTATTGTATTTCCTTCTAGAAGAGTATTAATACAATTGGGTATTGTCTCTCATATTTTGTGTTATTTCTAAATTCTAGTTACTTGTTACTTATAGTTTAATTCCGCATGTTAAGTTTCTTGTACATGGTAATCAATGGTTCTTCCTAGATCCTAACATTGGAGTCAGAGCATGTTTTTTATTCTAGATTCCTGACAGGTTGAAGGATCACAAAGGGTGAATGCCAAAGTTCATTTGGAAAGCTATAAATAAGGGCTTGATAATCCATTTGTAATATGCTATAGAGTGTATGGTTTGTATTTGTTTTCAAAGAGAGAAAAGTAGGAGATATTGTAGATTTCTATCATTTGTTGAGTAATCAAAATTGAGGATAGTTGTTTTTTATACACAAGAGGGGTTGATGATCTTGTGGGTTGGTGCTCACAAATGTTTTTAAGGGGTTGGTGCTCTTGCAAGTTGGTTCTTGCAAACTTTGTATTTTTAATTGGTGTTCTTTCATATACTTGAGATTGTTTTCCACTATTTTTCCCACTTTTGATTTCCACATAAAAAATTTCTCTCTCTCTCTCTCTCTCTCTCTCTCTCTCTCTCTCTCTCTCTCTCTCTCTCTCTCTCTCTCTCTCTCTCTCTCTCTCTCTCTCTCTCTCTCTCTCTCTCTCTCTCTCTCTTGTGGTGCATATTATTGTATATCTTGAATGTGTGGTTAAGTGGTTACAGAAAAGGAATTTGATTAAGTAAAAAGATATATATTATAATAATTCACCCACTAATCTTAGTATATTTCATGCTTAACAATATTTGTATTAAAACTATGTTTTAAGTTGTATATATTAGTATCTTGATTTGATTATGTTTTTGTATGTTTACATGTGTCTTATTATTTTCATTATGTTAAATGGAGATATTAGATTGTGGTACGTATCTAAGTAATGGTAATGAATTTATTTATTTATTTATAAATTTTTAAGTAGACATTCATAGTGGACTAGGAATTTTAAATCTTAGGATAGGTGTTATAAGAGTCTCTTAGGCTATATGCATGTGGATCATGTCACTAAGGTATTCTCTATCTGAACACAAATGACATGGTAAACAAAATACCATACTAATCATGTTGTGTTGATGTATAAAAAACTCTAGAACTAAAACTATGTGTGATACACTACTAATAACTAGGTATATAGATTCTATATCAAAGAGATTAATTAGATATCACATTAAAATTATGCTATGAGCTCTACGATCTATGGAACATATATTGATTAGCTACTTGACTATGTTTTTTTTTTGAAATATTCTAAATATCTTGATTGGTGCTCAAACTGAGATTGTACTCTAATCTCTATGATTGTTTACAAATATCTTGATTGGTGGGAAAACTTAGATTATTCTCAAATATCTATGATTGTTTCCAAATATATTAATTGGTGTGAAAATGGAAACTATAATCCAAACTCTATGAACTAGTTTCCATCTTTATTGAACTTGTGGCACATGAGATCATGCATAAATATGTGTTTAAGAAACACATAACTCACATTATGAGTAACCAATGGATCCTTAAAATGAACATCCTAGGATAGCTTGATCGTAGAGGAGTTTGATCTAGGAGACTATGGAGACTAAGATCTCATTTCCCCTTGTGTGAATGCAATAATGCCTCTATTGACATATTATTCAATATGATCTTAGAGTGGATAATTGTTTTTGTCTAAATGTCCATTTATCTTATGAAAATTACAATATGGATTATTTTTTACCCTATATAGATGGTTTCTGAGATGGTGATGAGTAAGAGGAAGTGTGATCATATAATTAGATAATAATGTAAGCACGATATCATGAGGCCTATCTGTATCTAAAAATTATATAACCCCTCTATGTGTGTCCTATGATCTACTTGCTATAATATGTTCTATATGAAGTGGATCTTTTCCCTTGTTGAGTATATTTATTAGTTTTTTTTGTTTCATTGGTTTCTTGATCATAATTGAGTAGGTTATTGTACCATATTAGGTGATAGTGGATCTAATAAACCTACATCCAAATCTACCTATGAATGTGTAGTAACTAGTTCCAATTTCATACCTAATGTTATAGATATGTTACATAGATGCTATAATTATTTTGATGTTTGATATAATAATTTATCCTTAAGAGGAAAAATGAGGCCTCTAGAAAATATGTACTATACCTCTAAATCTATTAGTTGGTAAATCAAAAAATACATACATGCTTTAAATATGAGAATGTATTCAATTATTGGTTCTATCTCACCCTAGTTTAGTGAAGATACCCACTCATATGTGACACAAGGCCCATTGTTCTATATGTAGAGCCTAAGAAAGAATGCTTCTAACTCATCATATGTATGTAGTTACCCCCTAGGGAGTACATGATGAAACCAATTTAGTGCCTCCCATTTTAAGGACTTTATAAATAATTGTAGTAGTGTCAAAATTTTAGTGACATGTTCCATGGCTTTCTCATAAGATTCTAGGTAAAAGTATGGATCTCCATGCCCATAAAAGCTAGGTAACACTGGAATCTGAAATTTGGGTGGCAATTTTGTAGTGAAATTTCTGCATGGAATATGATTACCATGGATGACATTGGAATCCACCCAAGATTGGTATTTTTTTTTTATCTGATGTGAGATGGGGTACTTATTATTATAAATCACCTATGATATACATAAACTAAATTACCTCTTGTGAAGGTATATTATCATCATCATCATGAAGGGGTTCATTTAATTCTTGAATTTTGTTATTATTCTTATTCATTAGTTTATTACATCAGTAACCTTTTTAAAGGAGGATTGGTTTACTCTTTATAACCTTCAGAGGGGTGATATTTGGAACCTAGTTAGAGAGAAATAAGATATCACCCTCATGTAGGTTAGGTTGAGAAATAAGTCCTACTATAATAAGGGGGGTTGAGGGAGATTCATTTGTATCTCTAATTTTGTTAATTTACATAGAAGTATCATAGGTTAATGGACTAGAAGATACTTTATTATCATGTGAATGTAAGTTATGTAAAATATGAACATAAGAATACATGCATGTGTGTTTTTTATTATTTGAACTAGCATTAGTTTTAACATGAGAAATAGGTAAAGTAGGGGGAGAAATAAAAGGTGTAGACTCCATGTATTTTTTACCATAATAATAGAAATCATCATTATTCCAAGGTTAATTAAAATTAGAGTTTAATTCACTTGTAGAAGTAAGAGTAGAAGAAGTATCATTATCATGCTCACTAAGAGACAAAGTGAGAGATAATTTTAAATTTTTAATATTATGAAATATGTCATCATGGGTGGGTGTAACGCAATCCATTACTTCACTATCTATGTGTGGAGTGCATGCATCATTACTAATTTCAATCTTAGATTCAAGGGTAGAAGAAGTAATAATCATGTTTTCATTTTGCATATTATGACATGTAGGATAAGAGCTAGAGACTTTTAAAATATCAATTTATTATAAATAATCATTACATTAAGCTTGGAATTTAAATTAATATGATAAAATAATTTCATCTACTTTGGTTTGTGCATAGGTAAAAGGTGTAATTTTTTTTGAATTTAACTAAGAAGGGTAATGAAGATGCATTTCTCTTTTCTATGATACTTAAATCATACAAAATTTTATTTCATGTAATGTAATTATATTGATTTAAGTTGAATACAAACGTAGAAAAATTAATTGAAAAGCTAGGATCGCATTGGAACAAAGCACTACCAACAAGAGGTTATTCTGGCATTATAATGTTAGTCTGATTTTGAGTTGTAAGAAAAGGAGAGGAAAGAGAAAAAATTGTATCTAGTATATCCTCATCAACATTTTCATTATCATGCCCATAGTATTCCTCATAAACATTATTACAAAAATATTCATCATCATCATTATAAATTAAATAATTATCATGTTCTAATGTATAATCTTGAAAAAAGTTCCATTCATTATTATAATTATGAGAAAAATTCAAAAATTCATCAACTAGGTGAGTGGTAAGAGGCTTCTTGGATGTCATTTCAAACTTGCCAAAGAAGATAATGTAAATAATGAATAAAAATCACACAAGAGGTATAATTTAATATAACATAGGTATATGTGAAAATATGGGTATTATTTAACCCAATGTGTATAAAAAATCAAGATTGTACTTGAAATCTTAGTTGCTAGTATTTGGATGTATAGGGACCTAGTATGTGGATCTAGGGTTTGAATGAAGATTGTTTTGTAAAAAATAAATTATATTAAATTAATGAAACCCTAATATAGGATTGATTTTAATTATTTATTTTATGCCAAAAATTATTAAAAAAATAAGTTTGTAACCTTAATTTGATGCATAAAAATTAAAGGTAAACCCTAAGTAAAACTAGGGTTTTAAGCAATATTCTAAGTAAGATGGGTTCCCCAAATGTTTTAATAATTAAAAACTTAGAGAAAATAAATCCTATGTTGTTAAAGGGATGATTATAGAAATACATTTGAATGAAAATAATAAATAATTGATTTGACAAGACTTTCCCAAAATAGTAAACTTGTAAAGAAAGAGTACTTATCTAGAGCAAAACAAGTATTTTTGTGAATTAGGAGACTAAAACAAGTTTGATAACTAGTCATGCACCTTTTATTTTATGAATTTAGATAAAATTAGCTTTTAAACAATAGCACCATGTGGTGTTAGTGTCTAATCATGACACTAGTGTCCTTCGTAGAGTTGTCTAAAACTTTTAAAGAATATACATGAGATTTTGGGGGACCTATACATGGTTCTATGTCTTCTAAAAGATTTATTATGTCACTATTTTTAATAAATATTTGTTTAAACCTAATGAATACTTTCACACATGAAGCAACAACTATATCAAATTCAAAATAAGGTGAGAAACTAGGTTGTGGAATAATATGATCACACGAAACAAACCACTTGTTATCTTGGCAACTACCTATATTAACTTGAATGCTAAGTCTCAGTTTATATGTACTTATCCCTTAGGTAACATGCATAATTAACATGCATGGTATGTTATAATTACTTTCACTTAAGCCATTATTTGATCAAGTATGCAATGTATAAATGTAATAACTAAGTAGTATGTAGAGTATTGAGATATACTATTTACTAATTTTATGTAATTATGTACAAAAATAGTAACAGTTATATTAAAAATGCCTTGTGAGGCTCTTTATATAGAATTAAATTTTATTTAAGTTTAAGACCTTGTTCACTGGCTAACAAGTTGCAAAAGAGGGATAAAAACATAAGAAAAGGCTCAAGGTAGGGTTAAGACCCAAAACATGGGATAAAATGACTGTTGGACACTAAAACCATAATTGGACACTAGAACCACATGGAGATACTATATAGATATGGGTACTAGTGTCCTGAGGCCTAAAAATAGAGTTAAGACTAGGTAGGATAGGTTAAGGGCTCTTATCACTAGGATCAGGTGACTTAGGGCTATTAGGGGGTGTAACAAATTGGGGAAATAAGACATAAAAAAGATCAAAAGACCCAAAATGAACATGTGAACAAGATCTATATTCATCACTAAGACCTTCACGTGAAAGAGAAATAAAAGACATAATACTATTGCTTTCTTGACCAAATTAGGGTATATACATAAGCCTTGGAAAGGAGAGTTGGTTAATGAAATAATTTTCTCAACTAAATATCATCCTTTCATACCATTATACATCCCATGGTAATTCCATTAGCGTTGGAAAATTTATCTTTTAATTTGTTTCCGTTTGGTGAGCCTCTTTCAATGTTTTAGATCAAACTAGATCAATCAAATGCTCCAAAAACCACTACAAACATCAGCATATCTCTACCTAAATTTGATTTTATCCTTTTGAGGTATGGTTTAAGGCCTTCATTCAGCATATAGGCTATAAAAATAATATCAAACACATTCTTCTTGATCTAGTGGCTATTTCCTTGTATAAACTTGTGAATAGCACATGTTTTTGGTTGATTAAAGCCTCTTGCAAAGCCTTAAAGGTAGTCATTCATATTTTTTGGATTTATATCTACCTAGAAGACATTAAAATGCCTTTATAAAGCACCAATAAATTTAAAAACATCAAATTATCTCATCAAGATTCATTTTTGAGGGTTTATTTTACTTTATTGAGTCATTTGAGGAAGATCTACAAATTTTCAATGTTTCTAGTAGCCTATGTATTTCTCTTTGTCCACCTCTACTCTCACATGTGCACCATTATTAGTTACAAGAAGATATTAATTTTAGTGATAGTTTATTTAAAATAGTTTTTAAATAATTTATTTAATAAATCTATTATTCCATGTAAGATTAAAAGGAGCCCACCACCTAGTTTAGACTATTTTACCAAAAAATAAAAATCTATTTTGTTTTTTATATGCTCAAATTATATGAACATTTGTATAATTTTTTTATTTTTATTTTTTAAATAAAAATAAATTTAGAAATATTTTAATTATAAATTAGTGCATGTATAATTTTAAAACTTAGTGTAGAAGGGTAAGTGGTCCTTATTTTGCTAAAACCATGTAGAAATGGAGGTCAAGGGTTTAAAACATGTTACCTTTAATTATTTTGGTGTAACTAATCTAGTCAAATTAATTATCTTGTCAAACAAGTAATTATATTTTTTATTGGTTTGTGTGCAGAGTATCTCTCGTCCAAAACCCTTATGTAACTTTGATATTCTATGACAATTGACCTAGACTACTATTTGTCAACTATGGTTGTGTGACCAGATGATTTCTATGTTTTTTAGTATTCTAGACACATTGGTGCAGTCCATTTTCTATTTTAAAACTTTGTATCATAGTTTTTTAACAACTTTTTAATAACATTGTTTATATAATTGTTCCTTATGTGACACTTGTGACACTTAAATTAGTGTAATTTTTAAAAATTTATTCACATTATTTTTCATAAATTTGAACAATTATTATTTTTTAAAAT
The DNA here is from genome assembly GCA_037957365.1 of Torreya grandis. Classification (NCBI taxonomy): domain Eukaryota; kingdom Viridiplantae; phylum Streptophyta; class Pinopsida; order Cupressales; family Taxaceae; genus Torreya; species Torreya grandis. The sequence goes on along the minus strand of JARHVA010006490.1, from coordinate 246,318 downwards.
ATAAATTTTATTTATTATCAATAAAGTGCAATTTCACATTAAAAAGATAATTTTAATATCGTAGTGTCTAGTTTAAAGGAATGTTATGGATTATATTAATTTCATTCTTGATAAATATCAAATGCTTAATTGGTCTAACTATAATATATAATATTTAAATTAAAGTGAAATTTATGGCTCGAAAGATGTGAAACATTTTTGTTGGGATGAAAAAAATTTCATCAGGATGACATGTTATACCTAATCTTACCAATACATTTCAAAAAAAATCATAGGAAGTTATGTCAATTATTCTGAGGAGTGTTAAGGATGATTTATGATTCCATATCAGTAATCAAGAGTCTCCTAGTGATTCCTATAAACTCCTTCAGTCTATGCATGAGGGAACTCATCTCTCTAAGATTATTAAGCTAATTCTTGAATTACTTACTACACCTATGAAAGTGAATGAAAAAGTTGTTAATTTTACTGTTAGTATAAAAAACACTAAATATTAGTTAGATGGTTATGAGTGTAATCTTATTCAAGATAAGATTTTTAATTCATTATTCATATTAATATTCATGAAAACTTTAAAATTTTAATTTCCATTCTTTACTTAAAATACCAAGCTAACCAATATATCTCCAACCTCACTACATTATCTGCACTATTGATTCAAGAAGAGTAAGTGATGTAAACTTTTGATTATAAAGATAATTAAACTTAGGTACTTATCACTCTTAATCCTATTATCACTCTCAATCCTATTTCTAAGGAAAAAATTATCATAAATCTAATGCTAATTTTGAAAATGGAAAAAATAGGAGTAAGAAATATAGAAATAAGAATCATAAACCTAATTTTAATGGGAATTGTAATCTATGTGGTAAATTTGGTCATAGAATTGATTTTTTTAAAAATAAAAAGATAGAGTTAATCATAAACCATTAAAAATAAAAAAGGGAATAAATCCAACCATAACTATCAAAAGAATCAAAACCATAATTAGAATAACAATTAGGAACATAATTTTAATGTTGTTTCTTTATGTGCTACCTTGTTTACTTCTAATTAAAATGAATGGATTTTATATAGTGGTGCATGACATCATATGACTTTTTTATCTCATATTTTATTTGAAACTATAAATATTTATAAAAATATTTATTAAGAGATAATTCATTTTTAGAAACTACTAAGAAAGAAAAAGTAAAATTTGAAATGTTATTACTAAATATGTTTTCTATATTCCCAAACATAAGAAAATTTTGTTATCCTATTCAAAAACTATGAATGATAATTTAATTATAAATTTACTTAAGGATAACTAGTCTATTAGAAATCAATCTAGTTATATAGTTATTAAAGGTGTTTAATAGAATGGTTTATACATATTTTTTGCTTATTTTGCATGTTGCCTTTCATCACATAGTAAGACTGAATCATAATTATGGAATTAAATAATATGACAAATTAATTTTATAATTTTATATGATATGTCTTCTCATAATATTATTTTTTTTCTTCTATTTCATCTCATCATGAAGCTTGTGAGGGATGCTTACGTGGTAAGAAACATTCTAACCCCTTTCATAAGAATCATGATGTCAATTTATAAAATAGTTTAGAGTTAATTCATAGTTATGTTTAAGACCCATTGAAGTTACATCCATTAATGGTTATTTATATGATGTCACTTTTATTGATGATAATAATAAAATGATTTGGTTGTAGTCTATAAAGAATAAATATGAAGTAGATCTAAATTCAAAGAATTTAAAGCTGTTTAACATATTTATATTTTTTCTATTAAGATATCAAGATATGATAATGGTGTTTAATATATTCGTAAATAATTTGATTATTTTTACTTTAGTTTTTTATTCAAAATAAATTATCAACTCCCTATTCCCTACAACAAAATGGTATTGTTGAAAGTAAAAATTGCACAATTATTGAAATGGCTAGGACACTATTGCATTGTAAAAATGTTCATATGTTTTTATGGTCTGAAGACATGAATAATGTTGTGCATATTATGAATAGATTCCATACTAAATATTTTAATATTTCTACCTATTTATAAATTTGGTATAAAATTAAACCTATAATGGCTCATATTACGATCTTTTGTAATATTTCTTACATCTTTGTTCCTATAACTAAAATAAATAAACTTTATCCTACCTCTTATTCATGTATCATTGTATGTTATGGAGGTAAAAATAAAGGATTAAGAGTGTATGATATATATAAAATGTAAATAATTTATGATAGGTGTGTTTTGATCCTTGAAAAATCTTTTTATGAGCCCTTTGTAAACCCATTCAATGTTCTTCATTCATTGAACCTAGCTTTCTTGTTTCTTCATATGATGAAAATAAATCCCTAGAAGAAGTTGATTATTTTTTAGATAATTTAGAGTTTGAGGAACATGTTAAATTTCATTTTCAATCTAAAATACCTAAATGGATAGAATCCCTAATCCATTCTTCTACTCTTGATAATCTTAACAAACTAACTAGGAATCAACATCCTTATCATGCCTTAATGATTATGTATGAATGTGAAATTTAATTTTTGAGGAATTAATTAAATATTATAGATGTAAAATTATTATGAAATATGATTATAATGTCTTAATAAAAATTAGACTTGGGATTTTGTCCGAATTATACCTAAAAAGCATATTTTTGGTTGTAGATGGCTTTCAAAATTCAAGTATAATTCAATTGGTAAAGTTTATATATTTAAATCAATATAAGTTGATCATGGTTTTAATAAAACATGAATGATTTACTATATTTAAACCTTTATTTTTATATAAAAATGAGTACTGTTAGACTACTCATTGCTATTGTAGCTTAGAATGGTTAGATTATACAAGAAATGGATGTCAAAAATGCATTCTTGAATGGTGATTTATAATAATAAATATATAATAATTAGCTTAAAGGTTTCACTAATCCTAAAAAATAACTTTATGTGTGTAAGTTAAATAAATATATTTATGGTTTAAAACAATCTCCTTGAGCTTGGTATTCTAAAATCACTAGTTACTATTATTATAATATCGATCTCTTTTGTAAATTTGAAGATGGTTAGTTTAATCTTAATTATTTTATATATTGATGATCTTCTTATTATTGGTGATATAATTAGTTTAATTATTAAGTATAAAGATAACCTAAGTTAAATGTTTGAAATGGTTGATTTAGGTATTCTTCATCATTTCTTAGGAATGGTTATATTTCAAGATAAAAATTAAATTTTTATATCAAAATCTTAGTATACACATAATATTATTATTAAGTTTAATATGTTTGACTATAATCCTACATTTATTCCTATTTAAGTTGATGTTAAGCTTTATCCAAAAGTTATATGTGATAAATCTCACCCCACTTTGTATAGACAACTTGTTTGTAGTTTGATTCATCTAAACATTACTAGGCTATACATTTCATATGTTATAGGTGTTTCTTCTATATTCATGTAGGATCCATATTTGGATCACTATAAATTATCAAAAGGAACATTTCAGTGTGTCAAAGGAGCTATAAATTTTAGTTTATTTTATTATTCCATTAATAATGCTAAATTATATGGTTATTGTGATGTTGAGCATGGTGGTGATATTATAGATCATAAATATACTTTTAGATATATGTTTAAGTCTGGTATAGGTTACTTATAGATCACTTGGAGCAGTAAAAATCAACCTATTATTTTTATCTCTTTTATAGAAGAAGATTATATAAGTGTTATGGAAGCTAATAAATAAGACATGTGGATATCATTATTGTTAGGATAAATTAATTTGGCTATTTCTTACA